>CM056496.1:23440450-23567085 GCA_029783415.1 Anisodus acutangulus
GACTCTACTAGACACGGCTTGTAGACTTCCTAGGACAAATATGCTTTGATACCAAGTTATCACGACCCAAAACCGGAGGGCCGCGACGGGCACGTGGGTCCTACCCATCGGGCACCACATATATACTCCACCCTTAATCATATTTAAACACGGAATGAGCCGTGATAGATTATATAAAGTTTCAACCCAAAAGCCCCAACTTATCCATTTGTATATCAAGGCCGACAAGGCCTTACATGACCACTAACCACAGGACACCTATCTACATGCCTCTAAAGAGTAGAACATACCACGACCAGATCGCGACTCCGAAACAAATAGAGTGCTCTGAATACCAGCTGAACTAGCAACCTACTAGTGTGAACCGTCACCCTCTCAATATGAACCTCTGGGCATAAAATGCAGCGTCCCTAACAAAAGGGACGTCAGTACGACTGATGTACTGAGTATGTCAGGAATAAGAAATAACATAGCAGAGATATATCATAGTCTGAAATAGAAACAGCTGAACATCAGTAAATGCCTCTGAGGGCCCTAATACAAATGCCTAAATGTTATGCACAATGCAGTTTACATATATATCAGCCTCTTCGGGCATTCTCCTTACCATAATAGCCTCTGTGGGCATCATACCATATATTGGTAAACGAAAGTGTACATGATACAAGTGCGGTATATATATATGTTAGTGTTGCGGATCATGCAACCCATCCCAATAAGCTACACAAGAGTCACATCATTACATCATATTGACCTCTTAGGGCACTTTTGTGATAGTCTGTACCAGCTGCAGATGGTGTGCGTATATAACGCATTTCCCTTTTACCATTTCCCCTACATATATAAAATATTTACCATATAGTAGTGTTCATAGCACAAGTGGTCCAGGGTAGTATATGAATGCAATGCAAATGAAAATGCACGAATGACAATAATACATCCTAGCCAAATATCCTTGTACCTTTGGCTAATGTTGTGAATATCAACATCTTTTCTGTATGCCTCAAAAATGACTTAGAAACATACTTAAAACAAGCTTTGAACATAGGAATTAATAACATGATCATTCTTAACTACTAAGAGTAGAGTACTTTATGAAACAATATTTCGGTTATGTTTGTACGTAGAATATGCCAAAAGAAGGAAAGAGTCTTGCATACTTTGTTGTCGAAATTATCTAAGTTCTGTGGATCTTTGTAAGCTCTATGAATGATTATCTACATCATACGGATGATTTAAATCATAATCAAACAAATATACCAGAAATAGATTCATTGAGACATTTTAGCGAGCACCTTGGAAAAGTAGAACCTAAACTCCTTCTATATCGGAACCTATGTATGTAGCGAAACACCCAGCCCTCCTGATCCTTCTTCTTACTGCTACAATGTCCAAAATAGTACAACAATTTCACATGCAACCCCAATACCTTACAATTACGGCAGTTCCGACAATACCCAATTCAAACTTAGCATTTTTTATAATTATTTTAGAGCTAATGGCAGGAATCATGTTCTGAAATTGTAAAAACTTTAGGAACAAGGAAGATTACCTCTGTTAGACATAGCGATGAGAATCGTCGGAAAATCTTTTGCCCAAAATAGTTTTCGACTAGCAGAAACCGCAGAAACAGGACCCAAAAATTGACTTAAGCCACAACTCCTTAGACCCAAGATCTCGGCTTGGTTTCTGGGTCTCTAGGCTTGTTTAAGGACTCGATTTAAGGTTCAAAAAGCTCTGAATATCTTCTGCAGAAGCTTACAGAAATCCCCAATTTGATCGAGAACTCCTAGCGATTTTCAATTGAGACCCAGTCCTTCTAACTCTGAGGTGCAAAATCTCTTCTTAGAGAAAGAGTTCTACAGAAATTGGAAAGGGAATTAAGTTTTGTAGAAGAAAAGAGGGCATGTGGATTCTGGTGAAGCTTTCATACTACCAGCGATCCTTTTCTCCAACTGAGTCAGTGCACCGCTGACTGATAAAACAACATGTAATACTCCACTGAGATGGTTCTCCGCTTATAATTAATTAATCTCATAATAAATTAATTATACACGCAACTAAATTCTCGATCCTGATTCACTTAAATCCCGGTGACTTATAAAATCCTCTTATACCTAATGTCATAATTATTGTAATATGACACTAGTTCATAACCTCTTTTGGGGATATACAATTATTATTATTAATCCCCGTCACCATACTTGTGAAACCCAAAAATTATTTTATGTACTAATTTCCTTATTAGTATACGCAAGTACAACATAAACTTCCCGGGGTCAGGTCCACTTGCCTACGTATGGGCTCGAATTATTGCCCGGAAGTACAGAATGTTACAAGCTAGTCCGGATTATTTCTTCGAAACGGTTAGTCAAAGTCAAAAGTCAAAATTATCTCCCGGTCAAACAATCAAATCAAAAACAAATTGTGTAGTATTTGTTATGCCATATTTGTGATGAGGGTTTAATTTCTTAAATCAATTTTTATTCCACATTATTCTCTCCATTTTAATAAGTGGTGTTTTTACCTTTTCTTTGTGGTTCAAAATAAGCGGTCTTTCACAAAATCATGGAGGCAATGATTATTTCATCCAATTTTGCATTTATTTAAGTAAATAGAGCTTTACAGAACTAAGAAATCATTGAAGAAGTACTTATTTTTCAAGCCATTTGATTAACGATAAGTTTGTAAACACACGTTTTGCTTTCTAGAAGTGAGTAATTTTCTTAAGGGGTGTACACAAATTAAAAATAACAATTATTACGAAATAGAGGAATAGTTATTTGAGTTTTATAATGAGTTATATTATAGTTACACGTCAATAATACGAGTCCGGAACTTAATTGACACACAAAGTAAGGAAATGAACCAAAATAACCCATAAAAAAGATGACATAAGTACCTTTTGCGCAGGAGATTCCTGCGCAATAAGGGGTATTATAAGTCCTAGGCAGCCCACATTTTTTAAATGGTCACTTTTAGTCCAATTACGCAATAAATTATTGCATTTTACAATCAATTATTCATCTACCCATTTGTACTTGACTTGACATGACACTATGACAACTCATCCATTTTTTTATTTAATATGAATTTTGGATGAGGTAAAGACTCATCCATTTCATAAGTTTAAGTCATCAAAATTTGAAGTTCTTGAAAAAAATATCCAACTCCAAAGTTCATAAAAATTGCCTCTCCTCCTTCAACCGTTAAGGTTTCTTTATTTAGGGATGTTGAAATTCTTCACGATAATAATAATATTTGTGATAGTATTCCACCACAATACCATGTAAAGTTTCCAATTACCTTGGATTACTCAACATTACTTAATGCCATACACAAAAGAATGAAAGTTAGTAAGTGTGAGTTTGCATTATCTGTAATAGGCAGATATTCAATATTCATTACACCGCAAGTTTAGTGTTTTATGTAGAATGGAATATCACTGATGATGAGTCTTTAAGTGAATATTTGAGGGCGCTGAAATAATATAGGGGCTTAATCACCCTCAATGTTCTTGAATGTATGTTGAAAAGATACCTATCAATTGTAGTGAAGTCTTGGCCAGGACTCGTCAGGAAGTCCCAGAAATGCCGATTGTGCCTCGTCCTCAAATCTCTCAAGTCCAGCCTACTCATGGTAACACTTATATGGACATGAGTTCTTATGGAGACATTTTGAGTGGTCAAGTGCCGCAGGAAACTCTAAGCCAGCAATTTAATCAAAATTACAGGAAAATTGATAAATATCTATTTTTTCATTATTATTTTTTGTAGTAGCACATGTTTATTATACATATGGTAATAGTAATATTTTTTATTTCTTTTTAGGGGTTATACACCTGATATGACTAATATTGGGCAATCCTGTCAGTTCGGTACAGTTGATTATTATCGATAGGTATATTTTTTAATAATTAAATAATATAAGTGTTTTGATGTTTAGCATTTACAATACTTAAACTGCCTCTATAGTGAAAATTATTCACAAAATTCTCCAGTGGTACCAAACATTGATTTCGGTGCAGTTGATCTTTCTTCAAATCCAGACAATATTGATCATTATCGGTAGGTTCATCACAACAACAACAACAATAACATGCCCAATGAAATCCCACATTGTGGGCTACGGGGAGGGTAAAGTGTATGCAGACCTTACATCTCCTTGATAGGTAGAGCGGCTATTTTTGAGAAACCCTCGGCTCAAGACAGGCATATGCATAAGCAAAAATAAGAGAAAACAAGGTTCATCACCTTGATATTAAATAATCCATATATATTTTGATGTTGGTATTTAAAATATGTTACCTATTTTTCATGTAGGAAGAGGCCTTTACTATATGGTGAATATTATTCAAATCATATAGAAACATCACCGAGTGATAGCGATGATATACAGAATGCAGAGGTATCCAATGATGATGACGTAAATATATCAGATAATGAGGTTGAATTCATCCCCATAGGCAGGAACAATAGTTAATAGAAATGATGCAAAGTTGGCCACACCAGCAAGAACCGCTGGCAGAAAGTCCAATTCACCATCACGAACCGATGGAAGAAAGCCTAATTCAGTGTCATTCTAACGTGATTCCATATCTTGAAAATATTCAAGGTCGTCCTAATGCCTTTGTCTTCACCAGAGAAGATGATCAAATTTGCCAAAAAATATGAAAAGAACCGGACGATCTTGTAAACGATACAGTTCACCTTGTGAAAGACATGATTTTCTCTTCCAAAAAGATCATGCAAAGGGCCGTCAAAATTTATAGCATCAAATAAATAAGCGAGTTTAGAGTTGATGATTCAATCCGAAAGCTGTGGAGATTAGTTTGTATATGTGAGCATCAAGTTTGTCAATGGATGTGTTGCACCCCGTAGTTTCGCGTCCCGCCATGACATTAGTGGATATTGAAGTATTTGGAAGAGGTATGGTTTTACGAAATATTAATGAAGTTTTATGGCTTGTTTATGGGAGTTCTGGAGTATTTAGAATTCAAACGGATCGAAGAAAATATGTTTTGATGAAATTGGAAAATTGGGTAGTTTGACGGCAGAGATGACGGACCGTCAAAGTGCCAACCCAGGCCATCTAAATCCCTACAAATTTAAGATTCTCATGTGGAAGATCGACGATCAGGATTGATGGATTGTCGATCATTCGACGGACCATCGATCCCACCGTCAAAGTACGATGGTGGAGAATTTTATCGGGTTTAAAAGTGGGTTATACGATTTTGACCTCATTTTTCATCCCAATCAGAATTAGAACACTCCTAAAATCCTCTCTAAGAAATCCCTAACACCCAAGATCAATCTAATGTCAAATCACACAAGATTAACGTGATAATCCCCGCGATAATTGTAGAAACCATCTTTCTCGTATGAAAGTGATTTTTGAAACCCTAGGTGTTGGGTTGGGTTGCTGTTTCACGTGAGTTTGGATTCCTAAAGGTAAGGATTTATCCTCCTCTATCTATGTTTGTGATTAATTGATGATTTGGGGTAAGTTGTGAAAGAATTTTCGTAATCGAAACTCATAAACCTAGGAAATCATGATATGTTGAGTTGTGGGCCATTTTTCTTGAATTATGAGTTGATATTGATTAGTAAATTGATTGGTGGTAATAAATCTTGATAATTTCATCATGAGCTACAGGAAAGAGTAACTAGAAAGCATATGAAAGTTGAGTTTTATGATCTTAGGAATATGAGTTGTTTGGATGTAATTTCTTATGAGATATGAATTTGTCGTTGATATAAGTCATTTGTATACTATAGATAAGCACATGTGGAGCATATTAGGACTCATGGAATTCATATAGCTAAAGGCGAAAAGGTATGTAATGGCTATCCCTTCTTTCAATTGGCATGACTCAATAGAAAGCGTAATTGTCTAGCAGAGTTAGGAAGCGTAATTGTCATAGGTATTCTACTCTTTTAGTTGAGTTAGTTTTACTATTAGTTGTATGGTATACCGTTAGATTGAGAACGTGATTCATTCTTAAGTTCCATAACCTTCTATTTGATCAATTATGCAAGTGTATACTTATAGTTGAAGTAGATGACTCAGCTCGTTGGTAGGTGTGTCATTGAGCGGAATCTACTCTAAACCATTAGATCTCTACTAGACGTCATAGCATACGAGGTGACCATAAGGCATTTGGAATTGTTAGTGTTTTCCTTAAAATAAGAATCGAGTTTTATATTTGTTTGTTGCATAGTTGTTATGTTAGTTGCATTATTAGAAAGATTGCCCTAATTATACACTTATGTACTTGGTTGGAGATTCAAGGGGCAAGTTAGCCGTAGTTTCATCAATTGTAATTAATTGTACGTGCTATAAAATGTTTTTAGCAAAGATTAGGGGAAGCGACTTGTAAGGAATGATGTTGCTTATGTCTTGAAATCTTAATAGTAAGCAATAGTTGTTGGTAGTGATAAGAGTCGAGGACCCATAATAATCCAATCTAAATGCTAGTTGATAGTTGCCCTCATCTGTTACACTTGTAGCCCAGTCGAAGACATATGCCTTTATATAGTTATTTGTAGTGATGGCAGTAGTAGTTGCTACCCTTGTAGTTGAATGCTTGTGTATTTGGTTGGACTTAGTAGGTAAATGAATCCTTAGTTGCATAATTGAAAGGTAATTGTCAGTAAGAATCCAATATAGATATTTGTTGATAGTTTGACGTGTTGAATTGGACCCATTCCAGTTTAGTAAACTTTCATAAGAGGTTGTGCCACCTGATGTGCCCGTATACAATAGTTGGATTATTAGTTGTTTTCCTGAAATGAAAGTTCTCAGAGGTCGGGTGTACTAGTTGCTCGACTTTTCTAGTTGAAGATCTATGCACTTGTGTAGTTGTGAACATTGGTTACCTCAATAGTTGTTACTTCTCCGGTCGGAAGCTAGTGTACTTAGTTAAACTCTGAGGATAAGCGAGTCTTTAATTGTATTTCTCAAAAGTAATTATGGATAACAGGTTGTGTCGCCTCAAAAGGGGAACTGTAGCTGAGTGTGTTAATGTATAAAGAAATTAGTTGAGATATGTGATATGATTCGTTGGCCCTCGCAGCCTATTTGCCAGGTTGAGCTTATTTTCTAGCCTTCGGACTTATTTGCTAGCCTTCGGACTTATTTGCTAGCCTTCGGGCTTATTTGGCGGCCACCGAAGCATATTTGCTGACCTCCCAAGGTCCATTTGTCACTCTAGTGGAGCATATTTGCAAAACAGAGATTAGTTGTATAAGTAAGCGTAACTTGAATTGTTGTAGTACTTCATATTGCAGAGTTAGTAATAGCTGGTCTACGAGACCTATTTGTTGCTCTAAATGGAGCGTATTTGCGAGATCAATTTTGGTTTTGTAAGTAGATAATATCTAAGGCCATTTGTCGCCCAAGAAGAGCATAGTTACAAGACAGAGACTAGTGTCCATATAGATGTAACTTGGACCTGTAGTAGAATTTCAGCTAACATAGTTGGCAAACATTTTAGCAGAATACGACTTACAGGTAAGTGACAGTCCTTCTATATTTGTTGTTACTAGCTTACTTATTTTACTTTAAGTTTTAGTTCTTATCATTTGTTTTATCCGACTTATATATTCGGTGAATTATTCGTACTGACGACACTGTTGCAGGTCCAGGTTCGCATGTGACACATTTATGGGTAGCTGCTCTAGTTGATCATCAGAGTTTTGGTGAGCTCCACCTCCTCCTGGAGTAGTCGGGTCAAATTATTTGTGGTATAGTTGTACATGCTAGTTGGGTAGGTCGGGCCCTATCTCGATCAAATTATTTTGTCAAACACTCTTAGAGGCTTTTATAGACAGATGGACACTTGTGATTAGTAGTGTTATGTGATGTTGGGTTATACAGTTGAGGTCTCGTAGGCCCACGTATCTAAATACTTGTTTTGGGCCTTTCTGTTTGCAGGTAATTGAACGTATTAAACTATTTGTATTGTCGAGTACGCTACTTGTATAGAGGTGGTATTAGGTGTCGTCCACCCCACCAAGGTTGGGGTGTGGCATGATGCTTCGGGGTATTGTTACTCATGATAGTATGTGGACTATCACAAAATTTCACCCACGTCACAAAATTTCACTCACGTCACAAAATGTCGCTCACATCACACTTGTGATAATTTATGGACTATCACAAAATTCCGCTCATGTCACACAAATGATCTTCTTCATCCGCTCCTTGAAAATTAAGATCGTCTAAAGCATGATACATATCGAGTGCTTTCTGCATTTTTGAAATTTCTTTATCAAGTGTTGGATAATCATTGGTTTTTCCTGAATTTAGAGGTTTGATATGTAGCAGACAAAGCTTGTGGCACAACTAAACTATGTCAGCGACATAATCACACATTTTCGAATATAATTGAACCCATTGAAGATTTTCACCCCAAATTATAGCTCCTTTGGGTTTTGAGGAGAGTGCATCACCCTCAATTATGTGTCCAACAACTTTTAAATTAACATTTATACAAATTGGTTAATCTTCAAAGGGACGAAGAAACCATACCAGTTTTCATCATATTAATCTGTGTAACATTCTAATACCTCTTTTTCAAAATATGATTCAATTGTGTTTTTGTTTGTTTCTATCCTACCATGAGGCCTTCTTGAGCTATCCTTGCCTTTTTGTCTATTTTCGAACCAACTATTGAATGTAAATTTTCTAGGCATTTTTAAAATGTGATTTTTTAACCAAATGAGTTATATAAAAGTTATGTTATATAAGTGTTTCATATAAAGCGGTCAAAAGCGAGCATAGTGTTGTCAAATCAAGGATGTCATTACGAAAAACTCATATTTTGCGCATGTAAAAAGTGCGCAATATAAATGTGTCATAGAAAGAGGTCAAAAGCGAGCATAGTGTTGTCAAATCAAGGATGTCATTCCAATAATTCATATTTTGCGCATGTAAAAGTTGCACAATATAAATATGTCATATAAAGCGGTCAAAAGCGAGCATAGTGTTGTCAAATCAAGGATGTCATTCCGAAAACTCATATTTTGCGCATGTAAAAGTTGCACAGTATAAATGTGTCATATAAAGCGGTCAAAAGCGAGCATAGTGTTGTCAAATCAAGGATGTCATTTCAAAAATTCATATTTTGCGCATGTAAAAGTTGCGCAATATAAATGTGTCATATAAACCGGTCAAAAGTGAACATAGTGTTTTCAAATCAAGGAGTAGTATATAACATGAATGACGAATAACTAGCATTCACATTAAAATAAGTTATTATGTCAATTCGTAATCAATTTTCTGATATTGGTTCTATTACATGTTTTACCCCAGCAGACATATTCGAAGCAATGGGAAGGACATGAGAACTAAATGATGATTTTAAATACTCAAATAATCTGAACCACAGATATAATCAAGAATACAATAATATAATGAGAGTTGAGTGAAATTGGCATGTTAGGGAGACTAAAATGCTAGAACAAAACTTGAGGGGGCTCGGACTCAAGCATTCAAAAAGTCGTGCTACATCAATGCCTCGTGGTACACCACAAGAGTTAAATCGTGCTCTTAACCGTTCTCGCGAAGAGAACAATCGGATGAAAATATGTTGCCTTGGGGTAGAATATGGTCAACACGACTACGTCAGATTCAGATCCAAGTGGAATTCGGACTGTGAGATGTCCGATGAAGATGATTCCTCGTGATCCTATTAATATTTTTTATAATAATTTAGATAGGTAGGGTCATAATGACGACCTCAAGAATACTTGTGTTTGCAACTATATAAGCAGCATTTCATTTGTTATTAAAATACAACATATTTAATGTTGAGTAGTAGAAATGTAGATTGATCGGTATTCCTTCCAAATAATCTGAATAGTAGTGGTGATGATAGCTCAAATCATAACAGTTATTCCTGTGATTTGAGTTATCTTGATAACAATGAATTCAAGATAGACGATTTGAAACCCCACTTTTTTATAGAGCGTAATGATGATTTTTGCAATATGAATTATTCAGATCCACGAGAATATTATTGCAGGTTACGCCGAGAATGGGCATATTGGCATGCCGAATCAGAACATCTTGTTCGTGACTTGGAAAATCTCAACGCTCAAATCCCAACAAGATTCTCAATGACCATGCCTCAAACTGATCAACATTCTTGTGAGGTTGTTGTATGGAGGATTAGAAAAGAAAACAACATAATGCTAGAAAGACGTTGTAGATTTTACATGATCAAGTTGGAGAACTAACATCTACAGAAAGAAGATATGTCTTAACAAACCCAAAATATTGTTGTGAGGACGATATTGAGGACTTCTATTCTGATGATGATTAGGGGTTATTTTGGTTCACTTACTTAATTTTTGGGTCAATAAATTTTGGACTTATGATTTTATTTGTATTTTTAATTTATGATGTAGTCATCAATTTGAAGAAAATTAGTATGTTTAATTTTACTTTGATTGTTATAGACTATTATTAATTTATATAAGCGCCTTAGAGTTAATAATACATAAAAAGTTCAATAATTCACAATTTTTAATGAAAACACAAGTAAATTAGTACATAAAAGGTGCCGATTACATAATACATTTAAAAGAACATAGAAAATACACAAAACATGAAAATGTGCAACTAGTAAAAACAAAATACATAAAAATAATAAAGTTAACCGAAAATACATAAAAACAAAATACATAGAAATAATAAACAACAACAAGATATCACAAATAATCTTCTAAAATTTCAATTTTCTTTCAAAGCATTTTTCTCGTATTGAGTATCTCTAAGGTTATCCTTGAAAAAACTTTGTTTTTCTTTGGATTCTTTTAGCAAGCCCTCCAGAAGGTCAATTTTTTCTTGAGCTTTCATAAGTTTAAACTGCAAGTCAAACTTCACGGTATCTCTAGTGATAAGTGAAGTCGTGATATCTCTATTAACAGGAGGTTTTTTAAACTTCACTGCCACCGTTTTATCCACGGGGATGTCATCTTCCCATAAAAAAATAATTGCAATCATTCATATCCTATAAACATTACAAGAAAATCAGTTTCTGAAAGTAAAATATGTAGATAATGTGAACAAACTCTAAACCCTAAAAACTTATTAAAACGCTTACTTGGGGCACTTTACAACGTAAAAAAATGATGACCTGAATTATCTTGGGTCCTTGATGTTCTGAGCTTACAATAATAACTCATTCACAAACATCGGGCTCTATAGCAAAGTTTGACGTTTCGGAGCTTTGAGACATGATTTTCGGGGGGGCTAAAGTATGGTAAAAGAGTGAAAATGGAGAAGGTGAAGATGAAATGGAGAAGGCTTCCTAGGGTTTTAATAACCCATTTTGTGCAGGAAATTTCTGCGCGAAAGGACTTTACCGCACCGCTAACGGTTAAGTCTTTTTGCGCATGAATTTTCTGCGCAAAAGATAGCTATGTCATTTTTTAATGAGTTATTTATGTTCAACAACCCACTTTGTGAATTATTTAAGTTCCGAACTCTCAACAATACTAGGAATGCAAAGTCTTATGTTCGGAACTGAATGATTAGATTACCTTTCCTTTATCAACAACCAAATGAGCCCTTCAAGAATTGTCCAACTTTCATTATCAAAATTAATTATTTTTTCGTGAGTGTCATAGGCTCATAGCTCCCTCACTTGAATAAATTCAACGCTCCATTGTGTAGAAACCAATAATTATTTTATTACTCCCTCCGTCTCACAATAAGTATTATTTTAGCAAAAAATATATATATTAAGAAATCAATAATACAATAAAAAGTTTACAAAACTCCTCTATTTAATAAAAATATATTATTTTTTTCCTTTTGATTAAAACATGCATGAATAGTAATCATTTATGTTTTGAATAGAAACATTGTCAATAAATGTTTTTTGAATAGAGAACTTGCCCATCTTTATCTAAGGGTATAGTAGGAAAAAAATAATCAATTTATGTCTTAAATTTCTAAGATAACACTTATTTTAGGATAATTTTTTTGCTAAAGTGACACTTATTATGAAACAGAGGAAATATACTTACTGAATATTCAAATAGAGTTCTATGGTTCTATCTTGTGGGAGTTTTGCAAGTGGATATGGGCAATATCGTCAAATCAACGACAACCAAATGGGCTTCCCAATTTGAAAACCAATACGTTAGAAGAACGAACACTAAATTGAATACTCGGCTCTGTCTAAAAAAGGAATGATTCAATTTCTTCTTTAGTCGGTTTAAAAATAAATGATATATTTTTTTATTTATCAATAATTTAATTTTAAATTTTATTTTTTACGCAAAATGAGATGATTTATAACCATACAAATATCTTTAGCTTATTTTAGACCATAAGATTCAATTTTTTTCCTTATTTCTTAAAGTGCGTGCTAAATAAAAGTACATCATATAAATTAAGATGGAGGGAGTATTATATTATACTCTCTGTCCCAAAATATTTATTATATTTTTCATTTACACACTACTTAAGAAAATATTTATAAATGTAACATTTTACCTATTTTACCCTCTTAATATATTTCATTTAATCTCTCCTCAATAAATATCTAGTCCATCAATGAAAAGAATCTCTTAAATATTGCTAATTAATACAAGAATAAAATGATTTTTTAAAATTTTTATCTTGGATAAGTAAAACGATATGTATTTTGAAAAAATATTTTTAGTAAGTGACAAATATTTTGGGACGAATGGAGTACTCCCTCCGTCTTAATTTATATAGCATCATCTTATTAGACACGAAATTTAAGAAGAATATGTTTTAGAGATGTGTAATAAATTATTTCATAAAGTTAATTTACTTTTAAATATAAGAGGGTGACATTTTTGTTTGAACATGTAAGAGGATATATTTAATAGATACACTGCAATTCAAGTTCTCCTTTTTATTTAATTAAAGCTTGATGTTTTATTTTTAAGAAAGTCTTTCTAATAGCGTATTAATTTTGTTATAAATTATGATTTGCTCATTTGGTAAGATTGTATGAGAATTGAGAAATTTTTGATGATTTTCACAATTTATGAAGTTTTTATATGTATAAAAAAATTTAAGAAATTTAAATTACATGTCCAAACAAAACTTTTAACTTCAAATGATGGTTATTTCAAATCACTTGCGACTAAGAGTGGCCAACGGGGCGGGTTTCGACGGGACGGCGGGTAGGGCGGGACCGGTCCTCCGGTGAGATTGGCGGGATCCGCCGATGTCCCGTCCGTTCCCGATCCCATCGGAAAAGGGGACCGGTCTTTATCGGGTCGAGGCAGGACGGGGTCTGGTCGGGATCGGGTTTTCCGTTTTTTTTTATTTTGCACTTAATTTTAAAAAATAACATATATAAACACCTCAATAATTGAACAAGATAGTGTAATAAAAACATTCCAAGGCTGTTTTTGTGTCTCTTATATTATTTAATAGAAATATGATTTTTTTTGTAATACATTTTCAAAATTGCAACTTTGTGGTCTTGAAAGTTGCAAATAACATAGTAAAATTACAATTAAAAAAATTACATAATTAAAAACACATTTTCTAGTTTCTTTATAATGTCTTGTGGTTCTTCGGTTGGAATTGGAATTTGTTGGTCAAACTGCTCGACGTCGCTTCCATCTCCATCGGATAAGATTTCATTGTAGTTTTCGTCGTCTTCTTCGTTGATCTCCGGTTGTCCGCACCTTCTACGCTCCGCTCGTATCCAATCTGTGAATAATACTGCAATCTCCAAGCTGTCTCCCGCTAATGAGTGTATGTGCTCTCCTTTTTGATATCTTCCGACAGAAAAAACGCTTTCAAACGTTGTTGATGACGCTTGAATGTTTAACACATCTCGGGCCATCTTTGATAGTGTCGGAAATGTCTTCTCATTCTCCCTCCAGTATTTCAGCAAGTCTTCACGTCCTTCTTCATTGAGAACTGCTTGATACGATACAACACCCTGCAAAATAAAAACATCAAACTCGCTAACTTGATTAGTAGTGGTACCACTATATATTCTATTTCTAAGGCTTTCAATACTAGCCGCAGAAACAACATGTCTTTCTTGAGGTTGTGTTGAAGAAGAAGAAGATGGTATGGAAGCCGGTTGGTTGCTAGCACTTTTTTGTGGGTAATATCTATATACTTTTTTTACATTCATCGTGTATGCTAGATAAACCTTCTTCTTTAGTTGGTTCCTTAGGTGGTTGTTCATTTGGATTTTTTGGAGTTGAAGGTAGAAGTACAGCTATGCAATCATAAATAGTTTCAATAAGTGCTTTACACCCTTCTATTTTAATAATCGGATTTAATACAACACCAATAATATAAATAGTGGGAATAGGAATAATTTTTTTTTAATAGGTGTCTTATAAGATGGGTTTTCCATATATTCACTAAGTAATAAAAATATTAGAGCTGCATAAAATAACATACTTGAAACAATAGGATAATATATGCCGGAAAATTCTTTTGTTGCTTGAAACGATTTCACTAAAAATACAATAAGTTCTGAATTTTTTTCTCAATCGTCATCTACAACCATATCAGTTGGATTTCGATTATGGGTGTTAAAAAATAAAGTTATAGGTCTTCTATAATCATAAGCAACAAGTAGTTGTTCGTATAAAGAATTCCACATAATAGCTACTTCTTCGGGAATTTTTCTATAGGGTAGTCCACAATAGTGACAAGTTTTTTTATATTCTTTTTTTCCATTGTATTCTATTACTTCTAAAAATAAAGTTTATAAATATGGCACACACATTTTATATGAAAATGATTTGAAAAAGATGGAGTTAAAAAAACTTTTAAAATTCTAATAGCATAATTATTAGAAGAAACATTATCTAACGTAATAGTCATAATTTTATCAGTTATTCCATAATAATCGCAAATTGAATGAGTATTTTCTAATATAAAACTACCAATGTGCCTATCATCAATATATATATATACGCTTAGAGATGGCAATGGATCCTGGATCCGGTCCGGATCCAGATCCGTTTTATATGATATGGATCTTCAAAATTTAGATCCGACGGATCCGGATCAGACCCGGATCCATTTCTAACGGATCGGATCTGGATCTTGTGTTTGAGATCCGTGTCCGGTCCAGATCAAACCCGTGAATCCGTTCTTTATTAATTATATGCATAACCTAGAATGTAATTTTATAAGTATTTTCTTAAAAAATTTCATAATTTCTGTATTTTACATTCAAGTTTGGAGTAATGGATATTGGAAATTTTAGGAAGAATTGGCTGGAACAGCAATTTTATTACTCCACTAGTCACCCTCAGCTTCCATTCTCACACCTCTTAGTTTCCTTGAATAAATAAATTAACAGACCTCTTAATTTATTCTATAGATATAAATTAGTGTTGTAATATATTTACTTTCCATGTTTGCTTCAATATGACTTTAATGTCTTTCTACTGCAAAATGGTTAAATGAAACAACTTCTTTAAATACCATGCATTCTTTAACATACTCAAATTATCTCTTGTTTACTTATTTAATTTTCTATCTATCATACTGAAAAATGCATTTTGTTACAAGAATATGTACATGTTTCTCAGATTTAATTAGGTCTTTATCATTTTATGAGGCTTCCTGATTTTTTTTTGCTGTTATAGAATCAAGGAGACATTCATTTGTCTACAGCAATATAGGGAGGCCAAAGATATCATCGTCCAATTCTCCATGTGCAGCATGCAAATTATTGCGTCGAAAATGCACTCAAGAATGTGGATCCAGATCCGATCCGTGGATCCGAATTTGAATATGATTTTTATGGACCCGATGGATTTGGATCTAGGTATGAAAAATAGATCTGGATCTAGATCTAGTAGGATCCGGTCCAGATCTGATTCGTTTCCATCCCTGTATACGCTAAAATATGTTTTTGCATAGACCATTTATAATATATCCAATGACAAGTTACCGTTAAATAATCATGACTATTAGTACTACGACCTATATCAGACGTGATGGATATTTTGCCAGGAAAATGATATAATGAATAACGTAAATACTGTTGATATTCATGTGCAAATTTAAAAACATCTCTCTTAACAGTTGATCTAGGAAAATCGTTAAAAACAAGATTATACATATCTCTAATGTAATGAATAAAACCAGGAGAGGAATGAAATGAAAAAGGCAAATCCTCCACCACAACTAATTTTGATATTGCTTTCCTATTTCTATTTTATCATATTTAGGGCTTACAATTCCCCTCATTATAGGGTTAATTTGACCATGTATTTGGTCCGGGACAGTATGTGAATCTTGTCTCTACTGAGAACGCATTGGCGCACCCGATTTTTTAGCCAGGTATTGGTCCACCTAGCTTTGTGAAAGTTTTGTACATGTCTCAATAAACCTCTCGTCCCATCCTGACCTTTTCCCATTCTAAATTTATAAACAGTTTTACAAAATTGACATCTAACTATTTGATTCTCTTGGTCCCTATAAAAAAATCCATGCATCTGATTTTAATTTTCGTTATGTTGGGTCTCGTCCCATACTAGAGGGAATAGGAGGCGTACTAGTGGGTGTGTCATATAGATTAATGGGTGTGTCATCTAGATTAGTGGGTGTGTCATCTAGATTATCTTCTAAATTAAAGTCTGGTTGAGTTGCAAAAAATATCTCATCGTCTTCCTCTAATGGTATATCATTAAAAAATTCAGTTTCATCTATATGTGTGTAATCAACCAAATCATTCTGTCTAGGAATAGAATGACTAGAATAAGTACATCTGCCTTTATTACCCCTACCAGAAGAAGCACACTTACCCTTAAACATACCTCTTATTCCTTCCATTTTAATTATGCTAATAAATAATTAAAGATAATGAAATTAAGTGCGCTAATTAAAATAAAGTAACAATAATAATTTAAAGAATGAACGAATGTACCAAACGCCGATGTGTAATCGAGGTTGAAAATTGAAACTTGCTCGATGAATGATCCTCAAGCTAGTTGCCAACTTCACTCCCAATTTTTGAACTTTGATGTAGTTATACAAATGAATAAATAAAATTTTATATTTAGTAGACAATGTAAACTTGTAGAGAGATAGATTGAGAGATTATACGAAGATTTGTGAAAAAAAGATATTTATAGTAGAAAAATTGGGCTAAAGTGTAAATATATTAACTTAGGATAAAAAAATATTAAGGGGTAGGGAGGTTGAGGGAGGCAAAAAATGGTCGTTGCACAACGGCCAACATATAAAATGGCCGTTGTACAACGGACCGGGTCGGGACTGAGGGATCGGGCCTGGGGCGAGACGAGCCCAGGTCCCGTTCCGATTCGAGTCCCGTTCCGTTTTTTTTTATAGCAGGGTCAGGGCGATGTTGGGTCGGGACGGGCCGACCCGCCCAGTTGGCCAGCCATACTTGCGACTCCTAAAAATGATTAAATGCATAGATTGAAAAGGAGCAATCTGAAGGATCAATTTGGAGAAGAAAAGACAAACAAAAAAGTCAAGGAAAAAAGCAAACAAGGGAGGGAAAACGAAAGCCATCTGACGCTACACGCCTACCTTCTCTGACTCCCCCTCTTATTTCCAATACCAAACGCGCATTGTTTATTCTGTTTATTGTATATATATCGCGTTTCCCGCCGTCCTTCTTTCTAGCTTTCCAGCTGCCCATTTTCTCTCAAACTTACCCATTTTCTTTCTCTAGAAACTTCCCAAGAAAGCTCCCAGAAAACCTTTTCTTAATGTTAATTCATATATAGTATCAAGAGTTCACATAGGGAGAGCCGTATCTGTGTACTTTTAGGATGGCTGAATCGACGAGCAAGAAGAATAAGCATCAATGTTATATTGCAGTGCCATCTCAGATAATCAATTCACTTTCTTCTTCCGATTTTCAAACTCTCCTTTTATCTCCCAAGAAAAAGACTCCTACTTTATCTGTAAAGTTGAAGCATTTTCTCAGTAATCCAAGATTCTGGATTTTCTTGCTTTTTCTCTTTGGTCTTGTTGGGATGTTACTTATGTGGCTTGACTTTGATCCTTCCTTGCCTTTCTCAGAAAATCCATGTTTCATTTCTCAAGAAAGGGGTGAAATAATATCTACTGTGAATGAAAATAGTATTGTGAACGATGAAAAGAGTAAGTTCTGGAAGCAACCTGATGGTTTGGGTTACAGGCCATGTTTGGATTTTAGTGAAGAGTACAGAAAGGCTAGTAGAGAGATTGTGAAGGACAGGACTAAATATCTGATGGTGGTGGTTTCTGGGGGAATGAATCAGCAGAGAAATCAGATTGTTGATGCTGTAGTCATTGCAAGAATTTTAGGGGCTGCTTTGGTTGTTCCCGTTTTTCAAGTCAATCCTATTTGGGGTGATGAAAGGTTTGTTCCTTTGAAAGTATCTCTCTTTAGTCTGATTTTGAATTAATTCAGCAAATACAAAATGTTTCTTGTAAATGCCTAATCCTATGAAGTCAGTTACCTTTCCGCATTAGAATATGAATTGAATCCTTTGCATACATCTGTTAATCAAACAAAACTAAGTTAGGTGGGAAATAATTAATTACTGTGTATTTTTCCGGCAAATTTGAGATGGATTTTGTTTTATCAGCTTCTGTGGTATTTTTTGCTCCGCAGACCCCACTTGTGTGATTAAACTGTTGTTGTTATTGTTGTTGTTGTAGCTTATGTGGTATTGTGTAAATTTCTTAATGTATGGTCTGTTTCTTGGTGTTTGTGTTTGCAGTGAGTTTTCTGATATTTTTGACGTGGATCATTTCAAAAATGTTTTGGCAAATGCAGTACGAATAGTTTCATCGCTTCCATCTACACACGTGATGACAAGGCCAGTTGAGGAGAAACGGACTCCTCTCCATACTTCCCCTGAGTGGATACGCTCACATTATACCAGAAAGGTGACAAAAATCTTTCATTGTCTAGGCTTTAGAGTTCCTTCCCTTGGCTCTCAGTAAGACCATAGCTTAAAAATTCGAGTCCAACCTAAAATAAGGAATGCAGGAAAAAGATGATGGTCATAAGATTTTTTTTCTTGTTTATTGTTGGTAGCTTTGTTTAGTGTATGATCAATAGTATTTAGTAAGTCCATGTTGCTATTTGTAGCAATAGTTGATGAATTTTGATAATAGCTGTTGGAGTAATTGGAGATTACTTTGTCTTTCAATGTTTGTTCTTTTGAAGTCATTCAACTGTAGCGTTTTAGTTGGCTGGCAAAGTCTTAGAATTGACTTACGACAGCTGGAGACAAATTTTTATACTCTTTGACTGATCACAGTTACCTGAAATTGATAGTTTTTGTTGATTTTGGTGCCAGCTTAGAAGGGAGGGAGTTCTTCTTTTGCGAGGTCTCGACTCAAGGCTATCTAAGGATTTACCATCCGATCTTCAAAAACTTCGTTGCAAGGTAAATTATAATCAACCTTCTACAGTGGAATCTCTTTATTCTTCTGTGAAGAAATTCTTAAATGTGTGATATTCTAGTGTATAATGGATACAATCTTTCCAAGAAATGCTAAACTAGTTTATAACAAGCAAGTGCCAGTTTAATCTGTATGCTAGTTCGGAGGGCTTTGAGTTGGTAAGTGATTCGGGTGTTGGTGAGATTCGGGTTGACCCGAAAATAGGTGAGGAAAATGGGGTTCTCGGTTTATTGGCAAGGTAGGTAGTGTGGTGGTTGAAGGCTGTTTCGGGTGGCTTGGCTTAAAAGCGTGAGTTGGCGTTTTGGGAGGTGATCCCGGGGATGTTGCGGGAGAGGGTGGTGGTGGTTTGGTATTTTAGTGGAGCTAAGGTTGCGGAAACAACCTGAGGCAGTGAGGGTCCGAGAAGAGGATTCGGTGGGACGTTGGGGTGGTTGTTTGTACTTGCGGGTGTTTGTAGTTTCTTGCGGGTATTGAGCTTTGGTGGGGGTGTTTGTGAGATAGTGTGGAGGGTGGTGATGTAAACAAACAAGTAATTGGTATACGGATTGTTAACAATCCGAGACACAAACCAAGTCACAATTCGGTTGATATGGTGTGGGCTCCAAGATGTTGTGATCAATTTCACAAGGACTAGCTTGAGGTTTGTTGCCCGCAATGCTCAAGAATAACCTAGCGCAAGGGTGATCGAAACCTTCGACACAAGGACGGTTCTCCCGGAGAACCAAGTGACCCTCTCGGAGGGGGATCAACTAAGTATAACAATCCCGGATTGAAATGCTTAGCTAAATTGAGTTAACACTCAAATTTTTCATTCAACAACAACTGATTTTTACAATGGCCTAAGGGTCCTTTTTATAGTAGAGAAAGGACCATTCTAGAAGGAAAATGTAAAGACACAAACTACAACCAACTCGGCTATGGTGAGAACGGGGGAGGGGAAGAGTCCTTAGCCGAAGGGGATGGATGCCATCTTCCAACGAGCTCTTGAACCTTTCTTGTTAGCTTCCACATGTGATCTTTAAATGACCTCCTTGGAGAGTGGAGCAAGACATCTCCCTTGATATGTATTCTAGACCGATCGGTTGGAGTAGTTCGAGCAACTCCTTGGCTTCCTCGAATTCATCTTGATGTCATCAAATTTAGAAAGTTCATACACGGTTTATCCTCTTGAGGGGCACACCTTCTAGATGGTGCATTTAACTCTTGTTGCCGTGTGCATTCTCGGACATGTCACTCTCGAATGGAGCTTCCTTCGGCCTTGTCATCTTTCCCCCTTACATAGTGTCTTAAATGTGTACTAGGTGAAGCTAAGGGCTCTTAATGTGTCCTAAGTAACTACTAGTTCATCTAAGAATTTAAAGCAAGGCCTCGGCCAAGACCAACACTTACGGCCGAAAAATACAACTCTTTCTAAGACGATCAAATGTTGTCTCCTAAGCCATTCCACACTCCATACATTTCCAAGTTTTTGGCCGTGTGTTTATGTCTCATCATTGGCATTCTTGGAGCTCTACTTCTTATCTTGAATTGAGGAATTATGTGCGGGGTTTGATTTACATCACTCCACCTCACTCCAGTGGCGATAAGTATGAAAATGTGGCATCTTCTGATTTATTCCTCTGTGAACTTGTAGGTTGCTTTTCATGCTCTGAGGTTTAACCCATCAATCTTAGAGCTCGGTAACAAACTTACAGAGAGGATGAGGAGCAACAGACCATTTCTTGCTCTGCATTTGCGAATGGAGAAGGATGTGTGGTTGAGGACCGGGTGCCTTCCTGGTTTAAGTCACAAGTATGATGAAATGATAAACAATGAGCGGAAGCGCAGACCTGACCTATTAACTTCAAGGTCAAATATGACCTACCATGACAGAAAGCTTGCTGGTCTCTGCCCCTTGAATGTATTGGAAGTTACAAGGCAAGTGTTATACTTCCTGACAAAGTAGTTCTGTTTCTTCCCTTATATTTTGATGCACTTTGAAAATGTTTCCAAATTTAACAAATCTGCAATCTCCGTTTAGGTTGATAAAGGCTCTGGGAGCTCCAAAGGGTGCAAGAATCTATTGGGCTGGTGGCATTCCGTTGGGTGGAAAAGAAGCCCTGCAGCCATTGACCAAGGAATTTCCCCATTTCATTAGCAAAGAGGATCTTGCTTTGCCTGGGGAGCTTGAGCCATTTTCAAAGAAAGCATCACTTATGGCAGCTATTGACTACATAGTGTGTGAGAACAGCGACGTGTTCATGCCATCTCATGGTGGAAACATGGGCCATGCAATCCAGGTACTGCCTCCAGTGTATAAGTTTCTTGGTAATAGTTTAAGAACATTGGTCTAGAAATCTGTTGACTGAACTAACATGAACCTAGAAAACATTTAGGACTTAAAGTTGGAGAGCGAGTTTGCAGAAACTTGACATTATGAGGACAGTACAAGTCACTGAAGATAGTTTGCATTACAACCCACTCCTAACCCTTCTATAGCCTTACCAGAGAAAAGAAATTAACTAGAATTTTAAGAACATTCACATGTAAAAAGCTAATGTTGTCACTGCGAGAGCTCAAACACGTCACATACTCTGCAACCTGCTGATCAACCATATTATTTTTTTGGGTAATTATTGTTCTGATCTGGTTCATTTTGTTTTCTGCCTTAATATTGTCCATAATCATATTGATTCTCCAAAACAAATTCCATAATCATCTCGGCCTCGAGATAAATATGCAACTGAAAATTATGTATGATATATGGTTGGTTCATTCTGTTATAAGCCCTTTTTATAACCTAACGATCTATACCAAAATGCTGGGGTTGGATTATCTAAGTTGTATGAGCTACCTTTATTATTGTTGATTGTGGTCGTTCTTGTAACAGGGACACAGGGCCTATGCAGGGCACAAAAAGACTATCACTCCTAATAAGAGACAGATGCTCCCACATTTTCTTAACTCGTCTCTCAATGAGGCAGAGTTCAACAGAATTATACTGGACTTACACAAAGATTCGTTAGGTCATCCAGAACACAGGAAGACAGGAAGGGATGTTACAAAGTACCCTGTCCCAGAGTGCATGTGCAACAGTACTACTATCCATTCCTCCATGTAACTCCTTTCGCACCGCATGCAGCTATTCAGACATTCTTATGATGATTTACGAATCGTTGACAATGTCAATCAGGAACTACCTGCTAGCTGCATATGAAGGATTAGCCTCCCCTAAGATAGTCTCTTAAATTCCAACAACAGCCTTTCCTGAGGTGCATCACTGTTTGTTCGAGTTAAGTTCGAAGGGATGCGGAGGTAGTAACACTCGATGCTACCTACTGTGATTCAAAAGCTACATCACCATACAGCTTCATATTCTTTCGTGCTTCTTTGTATATATATTCTTTTGAAGTTGGGGAGCTACGCAAAGATCAGAGGCAATCGACAATTTGAGGTTTAAGAGCTTGTACAACGACCTCAAGTTAATAATTAGCTACTGGTTCTCGTAAACTTGGGGAGCTAGGCAGAGATGAACTATTAGTTTAGGGACAAAACATGTTATTTAATTCAATTCATTCTTTACACGTCTATGTAATCCACCAGTCGATGTAGATGCAACATGTATACAAATGGTACAAATTTTGGAGAGTTGTACATTTAATTTAGAGATAATTAAGGGGATCTAACGTACTATATTTAGCCCGATTCCTTAGTTATTAACTGTGTAACCCATTAATACTTGAGTCCTCGTTTTCTCTTGCACCATTAGCTATATTAGTAGCAATTCTTATATGGCTTGGTGACTTAATTTGCTTTACTAGAGGTGAAATCATAAGCATATTGTTTGAAGCTGAAAACCTATTTATCCATTAATTGAAAGCTGGGAAACATTAAGGGAGTAGTAGAAAACACCATGGGAAGTCATTGAAGGAGCTCGGAGCTCAAATTCGAAATTTGGGTTTCAACAAATAAGCTTTTTTTGAGTGAGTGATACTATACCGGATGGCTCAAGGGTGATTATGAGGGAGAGGATTCGTGATGGAGCTGGGTAACCAATGATGGTCCATGGAGCACTTTCACCATATTTGAGGTGCTTCAAGGAGTCTCAAGTGTGTGTACTCACGCTACACACTCCTTGATAATAAAGGGTGAGCCTTTGAAGGCTATTGAAGACCCATATGTGAAGATGATCAAGTTATGGGAGATAGCATGGAAGTCTTTGAAGGTCATTGAAGACCCATATGTGAAGACGATCAAGCCATGAGAGATGGCATGGAAGAAGGTTTATTTGTGCAAAGAGGCTAGTCCTTAAAGGCAAGTCACCATGCTTTGAAAGATTAGAAAGAAGACCCTTATTTCATTAAGGTTATTTTGTAAGAATACTAGTTCTAACCCTTAAGTATAAATGCTAGACTTTTCATTTGATTACTTAGTTTTTGATGAATATTGAATGAGAATTGTTTTCTCTTAGTTAGCTAGTTGTAGTGTAGCTTTAGGTAGAGATTATTCTTTAGCCTCTTCAATTGAACCTCTCTTTAAATTTATCTAAGTTGATAATTCAAGCATGAGTTCAAGTATCTGCTTCCTTGGATTGTGATCATTTTCTTGATTTTTATCCTTTCTTTCCCAATCTATCTTGTTCTTCAATTCTATCTTATTTGTGTTGTTTAATTCCGTGTTCTCCCAAGTCGAATCGTATCAGTGAGTGATATCCCAAAAGACTGGGAACGTCGGAAGGAGTTCATATCTCAAATTTGGAGTTGTGTTGGTGACATATGAAGTGCTTGTGGATTGAAATTCAGTCCCTTGCCAAAGAAGACACGACTCTGCAGCTCCAGCTTTAGCAAATGTATAATACACTCTCTCTATATAATGGATAATAGCGTGTAAGGGTGTATATATATGGTATAAAGTATATATGCAACGTTATACATTATGTTTTTACTATTTTAATATTAGATTAGACTTACCTATTGAAGTGCATAAAAGATACGAACCACACAGTTCACCAACTTAGCTGCCAGCTAATGTATAAATTGATTTGTGAATGTTTTGGGCCATTTTTATTCGTAAAAATTAATTGGGCTGCAGCAGTTATAAAGTTGTGATTTGGATCGTATATATGCGAAATTTCCCTTTAATTTAAGTCATTTGCACAAATACTTACTTCGGGGTGGTCTTTAATTTTTCCCCTCAAATTTGTAATCTTTAATTTGTGCTCTTCAGCATTTTTTGGCGCGTCATAATTTCGATTACGCAAGGCATAATTTACATTTAACTTCGGCATATGTATCATAACATCGACACAAATCAGCCCGGACAAAACAAAACTTTCAACGCTCAACATAATATGAAAAACGGCATAATTTGAGATTTTACAAGGCATAGTTTACATTTAACTTCGGAATATGTATCATAACATTCACACAAAATATGCCAGAGAAGGAATAATTTTTAACACTCAACATAATCTGAAAAAATACTACAAAACGATGCCATCATCCATCCATCCATACCCAGTGTAATCCCACAAGTGGGGTTTGGGGAGGATAGACTATATGCAGACCTTACCTCTACCTTGAGAGGTAGAGAGATTGTTTCTGATAGACCCTCGGCTAAGAATAATGCAATACAACAATAACAATAAAGCAGTAGAACAATAACAAAACAAGTCGAATAAGAGAGGAACATTAACTACAATAAAATAATATGCTTCGTAGAAACGAGAGACAGTAAATAATAATAGAAATCAAAGGATAAGAAACTACAACAAAAGACCTACGCCTACTAGTATGGAACTCTCTACTCCTACTATTCTACTACCCTAATTTGTGACATCCACAACCTCCTATCTAAGGTCATGTCCTCGGTAAGTTGCAACTACGTCATGTCCTGTCTAATTACCTCTCCCCAATACTTCATATCCAAATTCTCACACCTCCACACTAGGGCATCCACACCTCTCCTCTTCACATGTTCGAATCATCTTAGTCTCGCTTCCCGCATCTTGTCCTCTATCGAGGCCACTCCCACCCTGTCTCGTATATCCTTATTTCTAATCCTATCAGTCCTAGTATTCCCACACATCTATCACAATATTTTCATTTCCGCAACTGTCACCTTCTGAACATGGGATTTTTTGACTGGCCAACACTCTGCCCCATACAACAGAACAGGTCTAACCACCACTCTGTAGAACTTGTCTTTGAGTTTTGGTGTCACCTTCTTATAACATAAGACTCCAGATGCGAGCCTCCACTTCATCCACCCCGCACCAATATGATGTGTGACATCTCTCTATCTCATTGGATAATAGACCCAAGACTTGAAACTTTCGTTCTTTGGATTGACAATAGTCTCAAGCCTTACTTCCATGTTTGCCTCCCGCATCATGCCACTGAACTTGCACTCCAAGTACTTTGTCTTGGTCTTGCTCAACCTGAACCCTTTAGCGTTAACTCCCTCTCTGGTCTCGTCAATCAGAACTACGTAATCCGAAAACAATATACACCATGGTACCTCTCCTTGAATATGTTGCGTCAAAACATCCATCACTAAGGAAAAAAGAAACGGGCTAAGAGCTAACCCCTGGTGCAATCCCATCATAATTGGGAAATGCTATGAATCTATTCCTGTTGACCTTACCGGGCCTTGGCTCCCTCATACATTTCCTTGATCACCCTAGTGTACGCCACAGGTACACCTCTAACCTCCAAGGACCTCAATAAAACATCCCTAGGGACTTTATCATAAGCCTTTTCAAGGTCGATGAACACCAATTGAAGGTCATTCTTCCTTTCTCTCTGTACTACTCCACCACCCTCCTCACAAGATGAATGACTTCTGTCATCGAGCGCTCCGGCATGAAACCAAACTGATTCTCAGAAACAGTCACGCCTCTCCTCACCCTCTTCTCCACCACTTCTCCCACACCTTCATAGTGTGGCTCAACAACTTGATACCCCTATAGTTGTTGCAACTCTGAATGTTACCCTTGTTCTTGTACAACGGGACCATCGTGCTCCACCTTCATTCTTCAGGCAATTTTGTTGTCCTAAGGACAACATTGAACAACCTAGTCAACCACTCCAAACCTGGCCTACTTGCACTCTTTCAAAATTTCACTGCGATTTCGTCAGGTCCGGTCGCTCTTCCCCTGTGCATCATGGGAATATCACCCTTGACCTCCTCCATCTTTATACACCTACAATACCCAAAATCTGGACTCCTCTCTGAGTGCTCCAGATCTTCCAATAAGTCCCCCTCTTCATTCAAGAGTCTATGAAAGTAGGACTACAAAATTATGTCGCATAACTTAATTCCTACAAAATCTATGACGAGTGATGTAAGATAAAAATGTTATAGAAACTATGTCTTATGAAGCAGGTCTGGATATTTTTATTAAATAAATTACAGGGGCAAAAATTAAAGAACACAAATGTGAGGGGCATAGATTA
Source organism: Anisodus acutangulus (assembly GCA_029783415.1). Taxonomy (NCBI): domain Eukaryota; kingdom Viridiplantae; phylum Streptophyta; class Magnoliopsida; order Solanales; family Solanaceae; genus Anisodus; species Anisodus acutangulus. Next base: position 23,467,303 of record CM056496.1, read on the forward strand.
AACACCAGTACATTTGTAGGTAATCCCTGCAAAGAAAATGTTAATTTAATCTTATTGGGCCATAGTTAACAAATTTTTAGCAATTCTACTATGAAGTCAAAATGAAGTGTATATTGATTGAGATGTTTACACAATTCGTCAAGTTTACTAAAGTTTGTTAACATAAATAACATAACTTTTAACATCTTTCAAAAGTATCAATTTTAATAACACTTGTAACATATTTTTTTTAAAAATAAAATCCCAATAATTTAAGAATAAATTCCCTCTTTCTCTCTCCTTTTCAATATAATTTTTTTAATGAATTAATCCTCTCTTTCCTTCCCCTCTTAAATATAATCCCCTTTTTCTTTCTCCTCCTACATATGATTTCTCATATCTTCTTTTACCTTATAGCCGCCAATCTCCATCCCCTACTGCTTCAAATTTAATATACATGTATAATATAAAATTTATTTCTAGTTCTAAGAGTAATAAGTATGATTTTTTTCTTCTTAGAGTTCCTTTTCACTATATATTTTTACAATTTTTTTTATATATGTCAAATATGAATGTAATATTTTTTCATATATTTTCTATCTCTATATATAATGATATTCTAGTGTGTATATATATAAAAAATATTGTTTGCAATTGTTTTATATACATATGTCAAATATACTTATATATATATATATATATATATATATATATATATATATATATATATATATATATATATATATATATATATATATATTATTTTTTTCCTGACATATTTTCTTAATAAAAAAAATCCAGTAATACATTTTAAGCATACTAATACTGTGACATTTTATATAATGTTAATATTCTATCAATATGTTATATATACCCTATAACATGTGTGTGTATACACACACACACATTTAGTATACCAATATGAATTATGTAAATAAAATATAATACATATAATTAAACAAAATAATTATACATACTATTTTAAATATGTCCAGTATATTTAATATGTATATGATTTATCACATACTTCTGTGAAATAGAAAAATACACAAGCACAACAATTCAATTTATAATATATTAATATAATATTTGTAATATTTACATTGGAATTCCAGAAAGAAAACAAAAAAAATTGTGTTAATATAAAAAGAAAATAAGAAACAAAGACACTAGAAGAAAAAAAAAATTCTAATATATATAAAAAGAAAATAAAAATCCAAGACATTAAAAGAGAGAGAGAGAAATTTGTTCTTTGCAAGATAGTCGTTTCTAGCGTTCTTTAGGGATTAATTAGTTGAGGGAAAAAAGGGATTTATGTGGATAGGTATGACTATATTTAATATATTAATTCTTATGCTAAAATCATGTGATGTGTTTTTTAATAGTGTATAGTTGTGTAAAGTCCTCTATATGATTTGTGGGAAAACATAAATTTGGGCTGAGTTCCCTTCAAAAGGAGTGGAGTGGTCTTTAATTTTTACCTTTCATTTTTTAAATGTTTAACTTCTATCTTTGTCTTCATTTAATGAAACTTTTGTTGCGAAAATACCCTCCCATCTCACATAGCATAGCTTTCCTCTGCAACTTCATCCTCCATTTTAATCTATCTTATGGTGTTAATTTACCTTTAGATATTACTCCAAAATTTGAACAATTAACAAGGAATGTTATGTCCCTAAGGTGTTATTTTTTCACAATCAGGTATTTATAATGATGAACTTCTTTTTTTTCACCTGCTCCGTACCATACCCGTGTCCACCCACCCTGTTAATTTTTTCTCTTATTTTCATAAAAGTTGCATTGAAATTATAAATTTATAATGTATATTTTTTGTTCCTCCAAACTATAGTATAATGATGTATTTTCTTTTTCCACTTATATTGATTCTCAGAATTCAGATTTTCTTTCTATTTTTAATAGGTGTTCTTCTTTATATTTCTTCCCTTTCTATTTCTAATGGATGTTCTTTGTGTTTCTTCTCATTTTGTTAATTTTTGGTATCTTCTGAATCTTGCAATGCCTCATAACTCTTTTCAGTTTCTGTTTTAAATGTTGAATGTAGTTTCTGTTTTAAATGTTGAATGTATAGAAATAACATTTGTTTCAGTGAAGTTTTTAGTAGTTGGTCTTTAATCAATGCTAAAACTGTATTTGGAGCTATTAAACTTTTGATTTTAAAATTTGAAACACTTTATTGTATGCCATCTCACTATATTCTTGAAAGCATCAAGACAATATTCTTTTCACACCACAAACATTACATATCAAGCACATAAATAACTGCAACTATATGATATATGAATTCTACGTTATTACTTCTATTATTCTACGTTATTACTTCTATTTTTTACGAGTTAAGATATGCTTAGGGTATATAATGAAAAGTTGTCTCGATGTAAAACTAGTTGAGTTATATATATAAAAACACAAATTGAAAATCGTCAGGCTAAGTTTGTCTTATTGGAAAAAAATTGTAAGTATATATAATGTAAAGTTTTACCTCGAGAAAAAGTTCTATGTAACTTTGTCCAAATAGACGTAATTTCTATGTAATTTGTTCGAATAGACATAGTTTCAATGAAACATTGTCTTGCGAAATAGTTACTACACAACTTATGCATGTTAACTTAATTTCTACAGAACTATGCCAGACAAGGCATATGTTCTATGTAACTTTGCCCGAATAGACATAGTCTCTATAAAACCTTGCCTTGCGCCTGAATATAGCTGTGAACTGCTCACTCACTCTCCTAACATTTACTGAATAGAGGTCGAATTGCCAACAAACATTGATGCCATCTTCAACCCGGTTGGTGGGATATCACACAAACTAGACTTTACATTGTTAGGGATCCATTCCACAAAGTAGGATGAGTTTTTGTTCTGCACATTGATCATCTGTTCATCTACCTCCTTTGTGCTCATATTCCCGAAACATCGCAGAAGCTGTCAAGTAACGTCCATGACGGGGATCTGCAGCGCACATCATATTCTTGGCATTCCACATTTGTTGAGTAAGCTCTGGCACTGTGAGGGAAGTGTATTGCTGCGACCCATGAAGAGGTTAATGGTGCAAAACCACCATGAAGAAATTCACAGATTTTGTTTTTGGTAAATAAAGGAATTTTATACAAACCAAAACTGAGAGTTACAAAGCCAAACAGGGCAGACCACCTGTTTCTCAAACTTAAAGACAAGCCTCAACTTTATACAAGGAGCCTAACTCCAAACGAAACAAATCATAGAAAAAACATTGAAACATAGCATAACAAAACCAAACATAAACTAGCAGGTACTACTAACAGCTAGCAATAATCCATTAGCAGCAGATCAACCCAGCATTAGATATATCAAGGGATGCTAGTGAGGAGGAGAAACTCTTGTTGCCATTTCATGATATGCTGCCCCTTGATGTGTATGTGGATAGCTATTTCTCTGCAAACTCTATCAGCTTGAAAATGACCATTTTGGAACCTTAGAGAATTCCTCTCCCTCCAGATGTTGGCAATTAACATAGCAAAAACAGCACTTACTATAGCCCCTTTCCCAGTTCTCCTCCTTGCCCATGTACACACCCAAGCCACTACTTCCTGCCAGTTACCAACAGTCCTCTGAATGCCCAACCAAGTAAGCATCCTAAGCCATAAACCTCTAGTTATGTTGCAGTTGAAGAATAAGTGGTCTAGAGTTTCATCAGCTAAGTCACAAATACACATGAGGGAGGAACCTGTATACCAAACTTCAATAACCTGTCTACTGTGGCAAATCTTCTCATGATGGCTAGCCACAATATGAACTTGTGTCTAGGATGAACTGATGGCTGTAGAGACAGACTTGTCACACCCCAGCCTTGGGGTGTGTGGCCGGCACCCAGTGCCCGAAGGCATGAGCGTAACTATCGTATCCAAACCCTGAAACATGAAACTTGGGCCGACAAGGCCTCCAATTACCCATATATGACAATATTGAAAGATAACATGCACACAGAAGAGTCCTAGCAGGATATATATACATATGAACAACTAGCGAAGGCCGACAAGGCCACAATATGAGTGTACTGATAACAAAAGGGTCGACAAGGCCGCGACATACCAACATCCACTATTCTTAAGTCTGCAAACCTCTAACATGTACATATCAACAGGTTGGGATAGGGCCCCGCCATACCCCAAAATGCTAGTAGCATATATAAAACAGTACCTAAAGACTCTTGTACTGCAACTCTGAGAGAGGGGAGTGCGACAGTATCAAAGCTAAGCAGATCACCTACTGAGGAGGAACGCCACTCGGTTTATGTGTACCTGCGGGCATGAACGTAGTGCCCCAGAAGGGACATCAGTATGAAAGATGTACTGAATATGTAGGGCATAATCAATAGTAAATAAAACAGCATTGATCAAAGGAAATCAGAGATACCACCTGAAACTCATTATCTCACAATGTATCTGTACAGATGTGTATAATAATCGCATATATAACGTCGTAGGCCTCTGTGGGCTATATCAATCAATGTCATATATGTATAAGTTGTGTACATAACGCCATAGGCCTTTGAGGGCAGTATAATCAATGTCATATCTATATATCCGTGTATATAACGCCATAGGCCTCTGTGGGTAATATAAATGCATAGTATATATATGTATGACTAACAACTGAAGGACATATCAGAGTGACGTAAGGTCGTTACACCTCCAATCAATATTATGAGACTGATATCATTATCATTATATGACTCTATTAACTTACAAACCTTGAATAACCTTTCCAAAGCGATACTGTATGATCATGAAACAACCAAGAGATCTCTAGATGTCAAGAATGGATTTATTATGGAGTAACATCGCATTTACATCATGTTTAAATGGATCATGCCAAAAGAGGAAAGGAAATCCCTACATACCTTATCGAAGAAATTAGCTATATCCCGTGAAACCTCGCGCTCCTTACGGATGATTATCTATATCATGTAAAGAGTCGATATTAAGGTCGAGTATATATTCAATAAGGAAACTTCATTTAAATGTCTTATCGAAATCTTAACACAAGGGGTTCTTAGATTCCTCAACAAAAGATGATTAGGTCTCTTGATCTTACGATCCTCCGAACATTCTTCCTTGGGTTTAAAACACCCACAACCAACATACTAATCAATTCCAATTCATATCGTAATTAAAAAAGCCCACAAGTCTGTATACGATGATTTCCTACGTTTACAGGTTTCGATTATGAAAATCCTTTCATAACTTACTCTGAATCATCAATTAACCACAATTATAGATAGAGGAGGATAAATTTTACCATGATACATCCAAGCCTTCTCAAAACAACCCTTTGCCCCAATTCCAAGGGTTTCCACAGTTGCTTCAATTCGAAGACGATGATTTCTATTATTACAACGGGGATTATTGCATAAATCTTGCGTATTTCGGCGTTGATTTGATCTAGGAGTAATATGGTATGATTGAGAGGGTTTGGAGATTCTCAAAATCTGATTTTGGGAAGAAAAATAAGGGTTGAATCGACTGACCCGCTTTTAAACCCGAGAAATTTTTCCACCGCCGTACTTCGATGGTTCATTTGATAGGCCGTAAAACTTACAATGGTCCGTCAATCTTCCTTTCAAACTGTCAGGGAAAATTGACGGCTCAGGATGGGAACGGTCCATCAATTTGGACCGTCGATAGCAACTGAGACCTCAAAATCTCAGAGTATTTGACTGTTCGTCAATTCTACCGTCAAAATGCCCAATTTTTCTGATTTTGTCGAAACGTACTTTGATTTGTTTGACTTCCCAATACTCTGGTACTTCCATAAACAAGCCGTAAACCTCCATTACCCTTTCGTAAGGCCGTACCTCTTCTCGGAACATCAATATCTATCAACGACACGACGGAATGCAAACTACGGGGTGTAACAAGACTCTTTCAAGGTACTTTGGGGTAGAGTGGTAGAAGATTAATGTACATTTGCTTGATGGAAAACTTCTGATTATGAACCACTGCTTTGAATCTAGTATAAAGGTCCCCTTGTAGTGCAGGTGCTTGTAGTAGATACTTTCTAGCTTCTAAGATCTTCCTTACAACCCATGTTGCATTGCTAGGAATGGTGCAGTTATCCACTGTGGCAACCTTTATATAGCAAGAGGCCCATAAGTATCAAAACAAAGATAAAGATGACGGTGCCAACTTGATATTTTGGTATTATCGCCACAAAGAACTAGACATTAACCCATTTTATCCACAGATAATATTTCTTCTTAGCCATAGCCCATAACTGCTTCAACACAACTGCTCTATTCCCGGTGATCAGATGGAGTGTATTCAACCCCCTGCAACTCTTGGTTGATAGACTTTCTCCTATGACACTAAGGCCTTTTTTGACTCTATAGCAGCACATGTCCAGATAAATGACCTACATACCCATCAATCAATTTCATGATTCTTTTTGGAAGGATAAACACTTGAGCCCAATAGGTTTGGACACCAAACAAGACAACCTTTATTAGTTGAAGCCTCCCAGCATAGGATAACAGCTTTGCAGACCAGCACCTAACTCTATCTGTGATTTTTTTCACAAGAGGCATACATTGAGCCACAATTAACTTCTTGGAAGATAATGGAACCCCTAGGTACTAGAAGGGAAGTGATCCTTCACAGTATCCTAGATGAGTCAGTATCTCCTGCTTTAGTTGATTAGAGACTCCAGTCATGTAAATTGAGCTCTTCTCAGTAGGGCTGGCCAGTGGGCCGGGACGGCCCGACCCCGACCCGACCCCGTCCCTAGCCCGCCCCGGTCCCGCCAAAAAAAATAAATAAATAAATAACGGGGGCGGGACTCGAACTCGGGACGGGACGATGTCTCGTCCGGTGAAACCCGACCCCGCCCCAGGCCCGCTTGACCAGACCCCGTCCCGAGCCCGACCCCGCCCTTTTCCCCCCTTTGCAAAAATGGCCGTTGCACAAACGGCCATTTTAGATTATGACCGTTGGCCAACGACCATTTTAGGCCCCCCCCTCCCCAACCCCTCTACCCCTTAATATTTATTTTTAACCCATAAGTTATTATATTTACACTTTAACCCAATTTTCCAACTATAAATAACTCATTTTCTCTTCATCTTTCTCACAAATCTTCCTACAATCTCTCTAATTTCTCAATATATCTCTCTACAAGTCTACATTGTTTGCTAAATGTTCAATTTTATTTATTCATTTGGGAATTGAGAGTGAAGTTGGCAACTAGCTTGAGGATCTTCCATCGAGCAAAGTTTCAATTTTCAACCTCTCGATTACACGTTGACGTTACGTCGGCGTGTGGTACATTCGTTCCTTCATTAAATTATTATTGTCTGTTTATTTTATTTAGCACACTTAATTTTATTGTCTTTAATTATTTATTATCATAATTAAAATGGAAGGATTAAAAGGTATGTTTAAGGGTAAGGGTAAGGGTGCTTCTTCTAGTAGGGGCAACCAGGGCAAGAGTACTTCTTCTAGTCATCTTATTCCTACACAGGATGATTTTGTTGATACTCAACATTTTCCTACAATACCATTAGATTTAGACCAGGAGCTATTTTCTGGAACTCAAGAAGACTTTAATTTAGACGATGATCTAGATGATATACCCACTAATGTTGATGACAACACACCCACTAGTGCACCTTCAACTGAAATACCTCCTATTCCCCCTAGTATGAGACGAGGTCCAGCAAACGGCCATTAAAATCAGATGCATGAACATTTTTTGATAGGGACGTAGAGAATCAAGTAGCCATATATAAAATTTGTAAAAATGTTTTAAAATTTAAAACTGGAAAAGGTCAGGGTGGGACGGGGGGTTTAATTAGACACCTAGTAAGTGCTCATCCAGCTAGGTATGCCCAATACCAAGCTTCAAAATCGGGTGCGCAAACGCCCGCTCCATCGGGACAAGGTTCACATACTGATATTGTCCCAGACCAAGTACAGGGTCAAATTAACCCTATGACGGGGGGAATTGTAGGCTCTAAATACAATAAACATAGAGATAGGGAAGCAATATCAAAATTAGTTGCTGTGGAGGGTTTGCCTTTTTCATTTCCTTCATCTCCCGATTTTATTCATTACATTAGAGATATATATAATCCTGCTTTTAACGATTTTCAAGATCAACTGTTAAGAGAGATGTATTTAAATTCGCGCATGAATATCAACAATATTTACGTTTTTCATTTATATCATTTTAATGGCAAAGTATCTATCACGTCTGATATAGGTCGTAGTACTAACGGCCATGATTATTTAACAGTAACTTGTCATTGGATAGATTATAAATGGTCTATGCACAAACGTATTTTAGCATATAGATATATAGATGATAGGCACACTGGTACTTTTATTGCAGAAAATATTTATCAAGTGTGCGATTATTACGGAATTACCGATAAAATTATGACTATTACATTAGATAACGCTTCTAATAACAATTACGCAATTACAATTTTAAAAAATAGTTTAACTCCATCTTTTCCAGACCATTTTCATATAAAATCATGTGCCATATATATAACTTAATTGTAAAGGATGGTCTATCACTTTTTGAAGACATTCTTAGTAAAATACAATTTGCTATAAACTTTATTTTTAAAAGTAATAAAGTACAACGTAGAAAAGAATATAAAAAAATTTGTCATGATTGTGGACTACTTTATAGAAAAATTCCACAAGAAGTATCCACTAGGTGGAATTCTTTATACGAGCAACTACTTGTTGCTTATGACTATAAATTACCTATAACTTTATTTTTTAACTCTCATAATAAAAAGCCAGCTGATATGATTTTAGATAGTGATTGGAAATTTTTTTTCGAACTTATTGTATTTTTAGAGAAATTTTTTCAAGCAACAAAAGAATTTTTCGGTATATATTATCCTACTATTTCAACTATGTTATTTTATATAACTCTAATATTTTTATTACTTAGTGAATATATGAAAAAACCAAATATAAGGCATTTATTAAAAATGTTTCTCAAAATAAAAAAATATTTTATTCCTATTCCCTCTATTTATATTATTGGTTCTGTATTAAATCCTACTATTAAAATAGACGGTACTAAATCACTAATTGAAACTATTTACGATTGTATAGAAGTACTACCACCTCCAAGTCCCAAAAACTAAATCACCCACCACCTATTTAACAAACTAAAGAAGAAGTGTTGTCTAGCGTAGAACACCAATGCAAAAATATATATAGATTTTATCAACAAGAAAATGCTAGAAACTTACCGACTTCCATACCATCTTCTTCATCTTCAACACAACCTCACAAAGACATCTTTGTTTCAGGCTAGTATTGAAAGCCTCGTAAATAGAATGTGCGGTCGCACCTCTACTACTAACCAAATTAGCGAGTTGGATATTTTTGTTTTGCGAGGGTTACTGCAGTATCAAGAAGTTATCAATGAAGATGGACATGAAGACTTGCTGAAATACTGGAGGGGGAATGAGAAGACCTTTCCGACACTTTCATTGATGGCTCGAGATGTTTTGAACATTCAAGCGTCGTCAACTGCGTCTGAAACCGCTTTTTCTGCAGGCAGATATCAAATAGGAGACCACATACACTCATTAGCCGGAGACAGCTTGAAAATTGCAGTATTATTCAGAGATTGGATACGAGTGGAGCGGAGAAGGTGCGGTCAACCGGAGATCAACGAAGAAGATGATGAAAACTACAACGAAATCTTAACCGAAGGTAGTGGAAGCGACGTGGATCAATTTGACCAACAAATACCAATTCCAACCGAAGAACCACATGAAATCATCAAGCAATTAGAACAGGTTTTTTTGAGAATGTAATTTTTTTAATTGTAATTTTATTATGTAATTTGCAACTTTTGGACAACACCACAAAGTTGCAATTTAGATTTTAGACAATTGTATTTGTATTACAAAAAAAATCATGTCTATTAAATAATATAAGGCACAAAAACAACCTTGGGATGTTTTTATTACACTATCTTGTTTTGTTTATTGAGTTTTTTTTATACATATGTTATTTTTTTTTTTTTTTAAAAAGGAAAACCCGCCGTATCCCGCCCCGAGCCCCACCCCGACCCGAGCCCGCCCCGACCCGATACCGACGGGATCGGGACGGGACTTGCTCCAATCCCGCCAGACCCGACCCCGCCAGAGCCCACCGACCCCGACCCCTTCTCCCGTCCCACCCCGACCCCGCCAGACCCGAGCCCGGCCCACTGGCCACTCTTACTTCTCAGTGTTGGCTTGAAGCCCAGAAACAACTAAAAATCTTAGGAAAGCATCTTGTAGGAGCTTAATGGATTGTAGGTCAGCCTTACAAAACATCAATAGGTCATCAACAAAACAAATATGCATGACTCTCAACTTTTTACACCTAGGATGAAATTGGAATTTCTTGTTTTCAGCTAGCACATTCAATTCCCTTTGGAGGTATTCTATGGCAATAACAAAAAGATAAGGGGACATACGATCCCCTTGCCTTATCCCTCTTTTCCCCCGGAAAGGTTTGGTGAGGCCCCCATTTATCACAAGAGAATAAGAGACTGTAGAAATGCATTCCATGATCCACTCTATAAACTTATGGGGGAAACCTAAGTCAGCAAGCATCTTCCTCAAAAAGCACCATTCTATATAATCATATGCTTTCCTAAGGTCTACTTTCACGACACATCTTGCAGAAAAACCTTTCCTAAAATACCATTTCAGCACTTCATGACTAAACAAGATGTTGTCAATGATACTCCTACCCCCTCTATGAAAGCTGATTGTGATGGGCTCACAATTGAGTTGATTACACCTTTCATTCTATTAGTCAAAATCTTGTTAATCATCTTGTACACTGTTGAGCAACAAACTATAGGTTTGTAATCTTTAACTAGGGTAGGGGTAGTAATTTTTGGAACCAAAGTCACAGCAGTACAACTGAAGGTTTTCAAGAGTTTACCAGAAAAGAAGAACTCCTTCACAGCCTGAACCACATCAGCTTTTTGGAACCAAAGTCACAACAGCACAACTGAAGGTTTTCAAGAGTTTACCAGAAAAGAACTCCTTCACAGCCTGAACCACATCAGCCTTGACCAGGTCCCAATTCTGAGTGGAGAACTCCACTGGATATACATCAACACCTGGGGCCTTGTCAATAGGCATGTCTTTCACAGCATTGTAGATTTCAGCCTCTGTAATAGTGTGGATCAGCAAGCACTTCTGCTGATAGGATAAGCAAGGCCCTTTTTTATAACCTCCGAGTTAGGACAAGGCAACTCCTCAACAGCTGATCCCATTAAGTTGGTAAAAAAAGAGATGTACTCAGCTTCTACAAGCTTAGGATCAATGAGTTTGTTTCCAGTAGTATCATAGATGGAGGTTATAGAGTTCCTGCTAGCCCTGACTTTCTATTGGGCATGAAAGTACTTGGTATTGGCATCCCCGCAATTGATCCAAGTAGCTCTAGATTTTTATCTAAGTGCCTTCTCCTTAACATAACCCCATTTATGTATATCACCTAAAAGATTCTTTTCCTCGTCAATTAGTGATTGCTGCATTGGTAGATTAGCCAGTTGAGACTGTATAACATCTAAGCTTTGCCTAGACTGTTGTAATTTTTTGCTATAGGAAGTCATGTGAGTGTTCAAGTCTTTCAATGCAATCTTCAAGTCCTTCAGTTTCTGCCATAACTGAAACAGTCTAGTGCCATTATAATTCTTCAACCACACAGACTCTAAGATACTCCTAAAGTCAGGGTGCTCCATCATAGTCTTGAAGAGTTTGAATGGTTTAGTGTGGATATTAACATGAGGCTTATACTCAATGTAGATAAGAGAGTGATCTGAAGCCCCAGGGTTAAGGAAGTCAGCTTCTACATGCCCATAGGTCTGCAGCCACTGTAAATTCCCCAAAGCCCAATCAATTTTAGAATACACCCTGTCCTCTAGTTGCTGCTTATTACAAAAAGTGAAGTGCCACCCTTTTGCCCTTAAAGATGTTAACTGCAAAGCATCAACACAACCCCTCAAGTCTGTAGTCTCAGCATTAGTCACAGGGGAACCCATTCTATCCTCAGTAGATAATAAAGTATTGAAATCACCAGAGATCAGCCAAGCTCCATGAATGGTACTCTCTAATTGAGCAAGGTCATTCCATAAGCTGTGTCTTTCCTGAGCCTCATTCTTAGCATATACAATAGTAACAAATGGAGAGAATGCACCTGTAGTACTGTCTACTTTGCAGTGGATGAATTGCTCCTGAATTAGTAGCACTTGAACCTGTAAGTAAGGCTTCCAAAAGAGCCAGATCCTACCATTTGGGGCCATTAGATAATTACACACAGTATTCCATCCATTGATAATTTTGCTCAGTATGTTCTGAGCTTTATTCTCCTTAACCCTTGTTTCTAGACAACCAAAGAATTCTATATTATACTTTTGCAAAAAGAGCTTCAATTTCTTTTTCTTCAGGGGTTGGTTGAGCCCCCTGATATTCCATGTTGATATAATCACAGAGGATTCCTGATAGGTACTGGGATACTAGACTGGCCTGTATCAGTAGGGGCCTTGTCATGGAGTCCTTAAAACCTATTTGCAGTGTTAATAGGAGCAGCAGCAGGTACAGTTACATTCAAAACATCAGCAGGTACATTCACATTCAAAGCATCAGCAGGTGCTTCATCTCTTGGTGGTGAAGCATTTGGTACTACTACATTATCCCATGCTTTTGTAGCTTTACATCGTCTTGTCTCCATTTCCTCCTCCTCCTTCTGTTCCTTCTCCTCCTTTTAGGAACGTCCTGAAACTCATCTTTCCCCTGTTCTTCCTCTTCACCGATCCAATAGTCCTCCTGAAGGTGCCCAAATCTCAAGCAAGCAGTGCAAGACTTAAGCTTCCAATCGTATTCAATGAGCTGATGAAAAGTGCCAGAGGGTGTAACAATCTCAATAGACTCAAGAAAGGGTTGGGAAACATCTGCTTCAACAAGAATACAAGCATAAGATATCCTTTCCATTTCAGCCGTAATCGTATCAGTATACATTAGACAACCCACAACACTAGCTACCTTGCTCAAAGCCTCTCTAGACCAATACCCAACTGGTAAACCAAGGAATACCACCCATAATGGGATCGTAGTCAAACAATCAGGATTGAACTCATAGTTAATTACCCAGTTTTAAAGGATAAAAGGCTTATTATGGAAGGTATAAAGACCCCCCATTAGTATTCTATCACAATCCTCAGCATTATCAAACCTAAATATGAAATAACCAGCATCATGTGCAAAGATTTGTGGTTTTGCAGCAAAACTCCATGTATGAGTAACATAATTCTCCATCGACTTCTGTAGGGCATATCCCCTACCATAAACCCAATCAGCCATTTTTCCAATATAATTCCTGGGATTTCACATCCTCTTCCACTATATTAACATAGACTTTACCCTGCTTAGTGGTCGGAGGTACATAAGAGAGGATTTTACCTTTCTGAGCCAAACGATTCTCACGAAAAATCCTGCTTCTCAATGGGGGTGACGTGCGTTGAAGTTCCAGCATCAGAAAAATGCAGTCGCCGAGCTGCCAGAGTAGCATCCGATTCTCCATAATCCTTTAAGTGTACAGAACGATTAGAATCTGAGTCAGAACCCTCGTGGTCAATTTCCTCTGGACTAGATTGAAATTGAGGGGGAAGAAAACTGCCAAAAGTAAGAGATGGTAATGACCGTATTTCATAGGTGACAGCAAGCTTTTTCCGGTAGCTTGCCGGTGGTAAGACATGTTTTTTCTACTCGAGGTGCACGTTAGCAGCCTTGCTAGAACACGCTGAGAGAAAAAGACACGTCATCCCGTCACAACCAATTTTCACAAGTCTGAGTTCAGCTGACCAGGGAATCTCAAACAGCAAGTAACACCACTCATGGTTGCAGAAATCAAATGGTTCAGATCACCAACTGCAAGTGAAAGAGACACAATTTATCATTTGCTTGCTTAACTTGCAGATCATACTATTTGTTAACATGAAGGAGAAATACTTACAAATTGGAGTAGTGAGCTTCAAAGTCCTGAAACAAACATCATACAAGGCTTCATTGTCAAGGACCATGCATTCATCAGCATTCTCCACCAATTGGTGCACAGACAGTGTAGCGTTGTATGGTTCTACAACTGTCAGACACCTTTGGAGAAGGGAAAACAGAGAATGTAAGCATCATCCTGTCTGGATACTCCTCCCTGATCTTGGAAATCAATAGTGTTCCCATGCCAGATCCAGTCCCTCCACCAAGTGAGTGGCAAACTCGGAATCCTGATACATAAATCAAACAGTAGATCACAAACATCAACCAACATGCAACAATAATTATTTAAAGAGGATCAACAAATTGATGCATCAGAAAAATAAAAATATCAACAGATTATGTCACTTGTTAGGGGGAGAATTTTCGAGGAAAAAGCAGTATGCAATAAGATCTTTGATAAGTTTCCAGAAGTAGAAGCAATAAAATGTGATGTTCAAATATTTCAGAAAATCCAGATGCATCATAAATTTCATTTCTACAGCATCAAGTCTAAGAGAGTATGATTCAGTATGAGATCATAACCAGAACTAGATTATACTATTTGATCCTTCTGCTACTCTATACAATTACATGCCTTCATTGGTTTACGCGAAGCAGGCTCTGGTATACATTGAAATGTGAGCATATGCAATAGAATTATTTTTTCCTTTAGTGGGAAGTTGTTAAATATCAAATATAAGCATTGTCGATCATAGATAGGCACATTCTGAGAAACAATGAGGACATAATAGCGAAGGAACAAGTAAAAAAGATCAAAATATATCCTCTCTGCCTCCATAGGCACATTCACATAAACAATGAGCAAGCATTAGGGTAAGAAATCAAATATAGGAAAACTCATAGAAATAATGAGCATGCAATTGGTAAATGAAACAGGAAAAGGAATTCAAATGTAGGAACAGTAAACTATAACACATACATCTGACCAATGAGCATGCGATTTAGAAAGAAAATGAGAAACAGATCTAATATAGGCACTGTTAATTATAAACACATTCAATCGAAACAATAAGCACGTGATCGCTAAAAAGTAAATGATATCATATAGTCACTCTTGGAGATGAGTTTAACAAAGATTCAACTGAGCATAAAGAGAGGCGTTTAACTATATTAGGTCATCAAACCATTGAAATATTTGTCCTAGCACAGATTTTCAGTAAAATAGAGGTTGCATATCAGGAGTCTATTTCTTCAAAGAGGAAAGAAGAGCTTATTCGTGTAGAGGAGGCTGCTTGGCTGGCCCTGAGCCTGAAGGCACTGGGAAGAGGAGAAGAAGCACACAGATAATGAAGTGGAAAGCGTAGAAGCGGAACAATGTAAGAAAAAGAAGATGAAACATGCGGATGCTGATGAAGATTGAACAGAAACGACAGCTAAAAAGAAAGAGAAAAAGAAGAAGAAACAGTTTTGGTATTGGGCATTGGATGGCATGTTTAAGTTGTACAATGATGTCATTAGTTAGTTATTAGTGCTCTGTAATGCAATTTAGAATTCTGTTAATTAACAGATGCTTGGTTGATCTTTTTAATCCTACTGTTGATGCTTTATTCTCCAATGAACTATTTTTGCTAATTATATTTTACATATTTTAAGCCATAAGTGATTCCAAGTTATAGTGCACCACATGTGCTGACCCGTGTTGGTAAAGAGTATTAGGTGGGTTGCTTTCAAAAATAAATAAAGTTGGCAAAAGTTTCAATTCCAACTTAAGTTATGCCTCAGGAACATAACTTAAGTTTAAGTTGAATTCTTCCAAAGATAAAAACTTGGTGCCAAAAAGGCATGAATTCTTCAAAGGTTTTGCCTTCTGTAGAGAACTTTACAACAGATGATAACTAATTACAACTTACAAGTAAAATCTTCCCCATAGGAAAACCTTCTTATAACCAAAACACTTTACTACATAAAATCAACAACATGAACTATGTCTCGGAAGGCAAAACTTTCATTTAACCCCAAGCACTTATCTTCGAAGTACATAAAAACACTGACCTTTCGGCGCCATGGCTTGCGCTGACGAACAATGACAACGGGCATAACCTTCATCCTGAGATCTGGCTTACCCTTCTTGAGATCTGTGAAAACCACGAATTTAAAACCATCGAAATATCTTTCTTGTTAAAGACAGCTCTAGATTCTTGTTCCAATCTATGACACAATACAGAAAATTGAATAAAAAATATTAACCAACAACAGAGAAAACCACAATGGCCACCATAGATTCTTTTAATTTTACCGATCAAAATGGTATATATAGACAAAAAAAACAAAATCAATATATAAATTGGTTGAATTGTAGAAAAATGGACATCTCATTCTTTGATACAAACATGTTAATTAGTCGAAATAACTTTCTTGTCGTTATCACCGTCGCTCAAGCGTCAAGATCCACTACCGGCGCTCAAGCGTCATGATCCATCCATGTTTTTATTACCCGGGGATATTTTCGTCCAGCTATTTTTGACTTAAAAAGGTGGAAGGCTAAAAATTAAAGACCAGCAGATTGCAAGGCTAAAAATTAAAGACCGCCTCAAATTAGCGGCATTTCTGCTAATGACCCATGGAAAATAATCAAGTGTGTGCTAGGTACACTATAATATTGATTTTGGTTAAAGTTGGTTTCACTAACTTATCATCAAGTCTTTTTGTTTGATATTGTTTTGATGGATGCGAGGGTTTATTCAATTGAAAGATTCATTACAAGAAAATATCAAATAACAATATCCACATTTTAATCTTAACAAATTGAGGTCAGTTGTATTAATTTTAACAGTTTGGTTATTTATTTTAACTTTATTATAGTAAAGTTATTAAATTTTTTTATAACAAACATTATTTAATTTTGTAAGTATCATAGAAAGTCTAGATTTTTAAACTAATAAAAATATAGAAAACCTAAATAATTAGACCACAACAAGAAGTAATTAAGAAAAATATTAAAATCACTAGCTTATTTATTAAAATCTAAATTAATAGAATATATTTTTTTATAAAGGTTTTTTTTCTTTTGCAAATAAAAATGAATTTTATATCTAAAGTATGACTCTATTTTTTTGTATTATTTTCATAAGTAAATTTGCTAAAAATGCTATAAAATTAAAATATCAAAATTAAGGTTAAACGTTATTTTTGCATTTTTTGTATAAGTTTTTTTGTTCTGAAGAATTGAATCAATCCTCTATGATACGCTAATAATATATGATATATATACCATGTGGTATCATAGATGATTGATGAGTGTTTTTTAAGGGATGAACTAGTTCTCTATGATACTTTGTCAGTATATGATATATCATTTTGGTATCATAGATGATCGATATAACAACTCGTACCATTGGATTAAGTAATTTTCATGATTCAGGGACTTAAGACCCAGTGAAAAGTGCTAGAATTAGAAATTTGACGAAAACAACGTTCTTCAGTTTTACGCCAAGAATTACAGACTGTCAAATGTACCATAAAACAGACCCCAGAAATCCAAGTCACTTTTAAGGATTACGGTAGGAGTTATGGTCTGTAAAGCCCACCGTAATTATTTTACTGATCGTAAAAGCCACTGTAAAAATCTCCGACGACTAAACAATATATAATCCTGATTTTTTAGTCTTTTTATTTCATTCATCATTCTCCCAAGCCCTAGCACGAAGTTCTTCTCACCATATCATCCTCCTACATTAAGGTAAGCAAATTTCAAGTGATTCCACGCGTTTCTAACATGCTCACGGAGTCTAAGCGAAATACATTATTCTTAACCTAGGGTTTTCAGGAAAACCCAACTCAAGGAATTAAAGTTCAAGCTTTGGGATTTTCCTTCGAAGTTAAGATTTTTAAGATAAGTTTTGGAGCGATTAAGGTATGTAGAGCTGCTATCCACATGTGGGAATATTCATGTTCTTCCCCACGCCACGTTTTCCACGAAATCCATGAAATTTCATAACTTAGAATTTTATTCCAATTTCATGATAGCCCTAAATTACATGTATCATGATATACCATGTTGAATTATTAATTCGTTATTGTATTTTTGATATTCTATTATAGTTATTAGGAGTCCGTGCATAATCCATGAATACCCATAACCTCAAATTCCATGGGTTCTAGAATTACAAGTCATGAACCATTACTATTAGATTGTGTGAACTTATATATGTATGTTTTCATGAATTTACACAAGTTATATGTTATAATAATTCACATGAAAGATTATGATTTCAAACCGTGCTATACAAGTTGCTTTCATGAAACCATGGGCTTACAAGCCACTATTTTCAAATATATATTTTGGGAGTTGCATAGTTCATCGAGAAGGCTTAGATAATCTGATGTTGTGTATGCCACCGTAGGATAAGGGTCACTTTTCCAGAGGACGATACCTTTAGATTGCATATCGGATCTTTTCATGCCATGTTATGTCTCATACCCCGACAAGGTATGTGATTGTTCTGTTAATCGGGCCAGGTACAAAGCTCCGCGTACCCACGTAGTGATTCATGTTGTCGGTTATAATGCTGCTCTCCCCACAGATATACAGATATGCAGTTACAAAAATATATAGATATTTAGATTTACATACATATAACTTTACAGATGTTTACACATGTTTTATACTCATGTTAGATCATGCTCATGCTCATGTTATGGTGTAGATGCTGAGTTTCAAGGAGACAAATCTGCTCAGTAAGATTGCCTCAGTATCATCCATTTGGTGAGCCTCTCTCATTCGGGGTGTCATTTAGTTATTTTTTTACTATGCATTATTAGTAGAGGTATGTTAGGGCCTTATCTTGGTAGACAGTTTTGCAGACTCATGTTGTCAGAGGTTTCACAGACTAGTTTAGTCTGTCATATCAACATTGATTTTCATACTTATTATATTTTCAGATTATTTTTGCTATGAGTATGTCATACTACTTTCAATATATAGTTTTACATGTTTCATTATCATTACTATATCATGTTTGATGCCTATGTTGATCAGCAATCCATGTGGTTCTCTCGATCATATACAGTCAGACACCGAGTATCGTATCCCATCCAGGCCATGGTTTGGGGGGGGGCATGACAAAGCTTGGTATCAGAGCCTAGGTTCAAGTGACTTAGGGAGTCTATGAAACCATGTCGAGTGAAGTTACTATTATGTATGTATGGGACCCACACATATAAACAGTTGACCACCAAGACATCTAGGATTGTCTTATTTCTTTCATACTCTAGATCGTTCAGTTAGAGCTATACCTTCAGGACATCCTTCTAACTCCTGCGTATTACGTATTTTAGAAAATGCATGCGAAAAGGAAATCAACTACAAGCAAGAGGGCTGGTGCTAGTTATACTCACTAGGAAAATGCTTAGGCTCAAGGAGCCAATTCGGGTACAACACCACTCAATGCTACAGAGCCTGCAGAGATCCTAGTTCCACCACCCAGTTCCACTGATTCAAATATTAGGGGAGCTATTCGGTTGCTCAAGCCCAACGACAAGGGAAAACTTCGAGTACAGGAGCTAGTGGGGAATCATTCAGTTTCAGAACTCGAGAGTTTCTACACATGGACCTTCCAGTGTTCATAGGGTCTTGTAAGAAGGACGATCCATATAATTACATTGATGGGCTTTAGAAAATCTTTTGGGTTATGCATGTTAATGAGGTTGAGCCATCAGAGTTTGGAGATTATCAGTTGCAGGATGTTGCTAATATATGGTATGAGTTTTGGGAGCAGTCCCGCGGGGAAGATGCACCTCCAACAACTTGGGATGAATTTATTAATGCTTTCATCGAGCACTTTTTTCCAATAGAGGTTGGGGAGGCAAATAATATAGAGTTTAAGAAGCTCAAGCAGAATGGCAGAAGTGTGCATGAGTACTATATTCAGTTTGTCTCTTTGGCAAAGTATGCTCCATATATGGTCCTAGATATGAGGGCGAGAGTTAGGAGTTTCATGTATGGTATTGATCCATATTTGTATGATGCATCTAACTTTACAGCTCAGAATAGAGATGACTATTACAAAGATGGTTGATTTCGTATAAGGTAATGAGAGCAGGTTAAAGAAAGAGGAAGCATTGCAAATGGAGAAAGACATGGAATTCAACAAGAGAGTTAAGTCTAAAGGTCACTTCAATATGGGGGAGATGGAGAAAGGTAGTTCTTCAAAAATAGGTCATCAGGACCTACTCCATCTTCAGCCAGTGTCCCAGTCCCTAAGTTCAGGAAAGATCACAAAAGATAGAACTTCAGAGCATCAAGTTCATAGTTACAGGCCAGTGTGAGTCAAAGTACTTTCAGTAATACAATTTGTGGTAAGTGTGGTAGGAGACACCCAGGGGAGTGTCGCATGGGTATGGACATCTGCTATGGCTGTAGTCAGCAGAGTCATTTTCTGAGAGACTGTCCATCAGCGAGATAGGGTGCGGGAGGTAATGTGGCTCAATCCACAAATTTAGCAGCTCCTCATAATTCTCAGGCCCATTCAAGGCATGGTTCAGCTAAGTCAGGCAGTGCAGGCAGAGGTCCAAACCTCTTGTATGCGCAAGCAAGTCGTGATGATACAGAGGCCCGTGTAGATGTGGTCACAGGTATATTAACAGTTTTCACTTTTGACATTTATGCTCTTATAGATCCTGGATCCACCCTATCATATGTAACCCAATTTATTGCCAAGAAATTTGGGATAGAACCTGAAAAGTTGTATGAACCTTTTGAAGTATCCACTCCAGTAGGAGAGTCAATTATAACTAGACGAATATATAGGAGTTGTCTAGTTAAAGTCTATCACCGTATTACAGTAGCTGATTTGGTAGAGTTTGAAATAGTAGACTTAGATGTAATCATGTGTATGAGTTGGTTGTATTCATGTTATGCCATAATAGGTTGTAGAACTAAAATTATAAAATTTGAATTTCTCGGTGAACTGGTCATAGAATGGAAGGGTGATGTAGTAACACCCATTGGTATGTTTATTTCCTATATAAAAGCCAGAAAAATAATATCCAAAGATTATATATACCATCTAGTTCGGGTTAAGGATGCAGATACCCAGACCCTAAATCTTTAGTTCGTACCAATTGTCAATTAGTTACCAGAAGTCTCTCTAGAAGATTTTCCAGAATTTCCTCCCGATAGGGAGATTAAGTTCGGAATTGATCTGCTTCCCAACACTAAGCTGATATCTATTCCACCATACAGAATGGCTCCAGTAGAGTTAAGAGTATTAAAAGATCAGTTGAAAGATCTCATTGATAAGGGATTTATTAGACCAAGTGTCTCTCCATGGGGTGCACCAATCTTGTTTGTTCTAAAAAAGGATGAGTCTTTGCGTATGTGCATTGACTATCGGTAGTTGAACAAGGTTACCATTAAGAACAATTATCCTCTTCCCAGAATCAATGATTTATTTGACCAACTTCAAAGTGTCCATTATTATTCCAAGATTGACCTCAGTTTAGGGTACCATCAGTTTAAGGTTAAGGAAGTTGATATTTCGAAAACCTCCTATAGAACTCGTTATGCTCTTTTTGAATTTGTGTCATGTCATTTGGATTGTTTAATTCCCAAATTACTTTCATGGATCTTATGAACAGGGTCTTCAAGCCTTATCTCAATCTTTTCGTCATTATCTTCATTGATAATATTCTAGTCTATTCCCATAGTGAGGTTGATCACACAAAACATCTCAGAATAGTGTTGCGGACACTTCATGACCGTCATCTTTATGCTAAGTTTACCAAGTGTAAATTTTGGCTTAAGTCAATGGCATTCTTAGGCCATGTAATTTCAGGCTAATGCGTCTAAGTTGATTTTCAGAAAATAAACGCTGTTAAAAATTGGCCCAGACCTACATCTGCTTCAGCTATTAGGAGTTTCTTGGGTCTAGTAGGCTATTATAGAAGATTAATAGAAGTTTTTTCATCCATCTCATCTCCATTGACTAGATTGACTCAGAAGAAAGTCAAGTTTTAGTGGTCAGATGCATGTGAGAGTAGTTTCAAGGAATTGAAAACGATGCTGACTTGTTCTCCAATATTAACATTTCCAGAGGGAACTGAGGGGTTAATAATATATTGTGATGCGTCATGAATTGGTCTTGGGTCTGTTTAATGCTGCATGGTAAGTTTATAACTTATGCATCCAGACAACATAAATCTCATGAAAAGAATTATCCGACTCATGCCTTAGAATTAGCAGTTGTAATTTTTGCACTCAAGATACATCATCACTATTTGTATGGAGTTCACATTGACATTTTCACAGATCACTAGAGCCTTAAGTATATTTTCAAGCAGATGGATTTGAATCTTAGGCAGATGAGATGGCTCGAATTGATCAAGGATTACGATTTGGATGTTCTCTACCATCCAGGGAAAGCAAACGTGGTAGTCGATGCTCTTAGTCGGTGATCCATGGGGAGTTTAGCTCATGTTGATGAAGAAAAGAGAACCATGACAAAGGAGATTCATCGACTAGACAATCTAGGAGTTTGACTCATAGACTCCGAAGATAGTAGTGTTTTTATTCAGAACAAGTCTGATTCCTCCCTAGTAGCTGAGGTGAAGGAGAAACGGTTTCGTGATCCCTATTTATTATATCTCAAAAAGGGAATTCACAAGCATAAGACTATGAATTTCGAACAAGAGGGAGATGACAATACTTTGAGGTACTGAGGTAGGTTATGTGTTCCAAATGTGGACGAACTTAGAGAATGAATCATCGCAGAAGTGCATAATTCCATGTATTCTATTCACCCAGGTTCTGGAAAGATGTATTATGATCTTAAAGAAATTTATTGGTAGAATGATATGAAGAGGAATGTAGCAGACTATGTAGCCAAGTGCCTGAATTGTCTACAGGTGAAAGCTGAGCACGAGAGGCCTGGTGGGTTGGCTCAGAATATTAATATTCCTGTTTGAAAATGGGAGATGATAAATATGGACTTCATAAAAGGTATACCTCGCTCAGCTCAAAGCATGATTCGATTTGGGTGATTGTGGACCTACTTACCAAATCAGCCCACTTCTTTTCAGTTAAGACCACAGATTCAACAGAGGATTATGCTAAGTTGTATATCCAAGAAATTTTTAGGCTTCATAGGATCCCAATGTCCATCATTTAAGATCATGGTATTCAGTTCACTGCACATTTTTGGAAGTCATTTCAGAAAAGATTGGATACCAAGGTAAACCTCACATACTTTTCACCCTCAGACAGAATAGACTATCCAGACTCTTGAGAATATATTAAGGGCATGTTTTCAATTTTAAATGAAATTGGGATAATCATTTTCCTCTTATTAAATTTGCTTACAATTAAGTTATCATGCTAGCTCTGTATGGGCGAAGGTGTAAATCACCAATTGGTTGGTTTGAAGTTGGTGAAGCAGAATTGTTAGGACCAGACTTGGTCTATCAGACTTTGGAAAAAGTCAAGTTAATTCAGGAGCGTTTGAAGACAGCTCAGAGTCACCAAAAATCTTATTCAGATGTGAGGCGTAGAGATTTAGAGTTTCAAGTGGATGATTGGGTATTTCTAAAAGTTTCACCTATGAAAGGTGTCATGAGTTTGTGAAGAAAGGGAAGCTCAATCCCAGATATATCGGACCATACAGGATTTTGCAAAGACTTGGCCAAGTGGCTTATGAGCTTGAATTTCCACAAGATTTAGTTGATGTGCATCTAGTGTTTCGTGTATCAATGTTGAGGAAGTGTGTGTGAGACCTGTGTTTGGTTGTCCCTACTAATTCCATTACAATTAAGGATGGTCTGATCTGTGAAGAGATCTCTGTGGCTATTTTGGTTCATCATATTCAAAAGTTGAGAACTAAGGAAGTTGCTTAAGTGAAAGTGTTGTAGATAAGTCAAAATGTTGAGGAGGCTACATGAGAGGACGAAGAAGACATGAAGTCTCGATATTCACACTTATTTGAGAAACAAGAAGAAAACGAACAAGGTAAATACCTTCAGTATTCGTGTCATGTCGCTTGCATATCCATGTCTCATATTTCACGTTCATGTATACAGTACTCTGTCCCATGTTCATGTTTTCATGTAATCATCTCAGTTCAGTTCCCATGTTTCATGTCATGTTCTTCATGTTCACGTACTCATGCCATGTCCGGTCTCATTCTTAACCATGACCCATCATTCAAGGATGAATGATCCCAATAGAGAGATATTGTAATACTTCATACCATTGGACTAAGTAATTTTCATGATTTAGGGACTTAAGGCCTAGTGGAAAGTGGTAGAATTAGAAATTTGACAAAAATAACGTTATTCAGTTTTACACCCAGAAATACAGACCGTAAAATGATTTATAGACCGTCAGTGGTACCGTAAAACAGACCAAGTCACTGTTAAGGATTACGATAGGAGTTAGGGCTGTAAAAGTTTTACGGGTCGTAAATCCCACCGTAATTATTTTACAGATTGTAAAAGCCACCGTAATTATTTTACGGACCGTAATATTCCCCGATGACTGAACAGTGTATAATCCTAATTTTTGAGTCTTTTTATTTCATTTTTCATTCCCCCAAGCCCTAGCATAAAGTTCTTCTCCTCATATCATCCTCCTACATTAAGGTAAGCCAATTTCAAGTGATTCCACACATTTATAACATTAATCTCATGAATTCTAAGTGAAATACATTATTCTTAACCTAGGGTTTTAGAAAAACAACTCAAGGAATTAAAGTTCAAGCTTTGGGATTTTCCTTCCAAGTTAAGATTTTTAAGACAAGTTTTGGAGCGATTAAGGTATGTAGAGATGCTATCCACGTGTGGGAATATTCATGTTCTTCCCCACGCCACATTTTCCACAAAATCCATGAAATTTCATAACTTAGGATTTTATTCCAATTTCATGATAGCCCTAAATTACACGTATCATGATATACCATGTTGAATTATTAATTTGCTATCGTGTTTTTGATATTCCATTATAGTTATTAGGAGTCCGTGCATAGTCCATGAATACTCATAACCTCAAATTCCATGGGTTATAGAATTACAAGTCATGAGCCATTACTATTAGATTGTGTGAACTTATATATGTATGTTTTCATGAATTTACACAAGTTATATGTTATAATGATTCACATGATATATTATGATTTCAAACCGTGCTATACAAGTTGCTTTCATGAAACCATGGGCTTACAAGCCACTATTTTCAAATATATATTTTGGGAGTTGTATAGTTCATCGAGAAGGCTTAGATAATCTGATGTTGTGTATGCCGCCATAGGATAAGGGTCACTCTTCCAGAAGACAATACCTTTAGATTGCATATCAGATCTTTTCATGCCATGTTATGTCTCATACCCCAACAAGGTATGTGATTGTTCTGTTGGTCGGGCCAGGTACCAAGCTCCACGTACCCACGTGGTGATTTATGTTGTTGGTTATAATACTGCTCTCCCCACAGATATACAGATATGCAGTTACACAAATATATAGATATTCAAATTTACAAACATATAACTTTGCAGATATTTACACATGTTTTATACTCATGTCACAATTTCAGTTTCATGTTCTATTATTCCATGTGTCTGCTTATTTGCTTAGCTACTTTTACATACTATACAATTCAGATGTACTAACGTCCCTTTTTCATGTGACCTGTACTTCATGATGCATGTGTTGAATTTTAGGGAGATGGATCTGCTTAGTAGGATTGCCTCAGTATCAACTACTTGGTGAGCCTCATCTCATTTGGGGTGTCATTTAGTTATTTTATGGCTATGCATTATTAGTAGAGGTATGCCAGATTCTTGTCCTGGTAGACAATTTTGCAGACTCATATTATTAGAGATTTCATAGACTAGTTTAGTATGTCATGTCTAACATTGATTTTCATATTATTTCCGCTATAAGTATTTCAGACTACTTTCAATATACAATTTTACATGTTTCATTATCATTACTATAACATGTTTTGATTCCTATGTTGATCAACAAGTCATGTGGTTCGCTCGATCACATACAACTAGGCACCAAGTGTTGTGTCCCGTTCAGGCCATAGTTCAGGGCGTGACAAATGAGCTCTTTTTTTTAAGGAATGAATCATACCTCTATGATACCCTGATAGTATATGATATATACCATGTGACTATCATAGAGGACTAATGAGTTTTAAGGAAATAAACAGTTCTCTATGATACCCTGTCAGTATATGAAATATATCAGGTTGGTATCATAGAGAATTGACCTCTTATTTTAAGGAACAAACCAGTCCTCTATGATACCTTGTTAGTATATGATATATACCATATGAATATCATGAAGGATGAAGGAGTATTTTCTTTAGGGATGAACCAGTCCTATACGATACCTTTGTCAGTATATGATATATACCATTTGGGTATTATATATGATTGAAGAGTGTTTTTTAAGGAATGAATTTGTCCTCTATGATACTTTGTCAGTATATGATATATACTAGAGTGATATCATGAGGATTGAGTATTTTTCTGAAAGGAATGAACCAGACCTCCATGATATTCTGTCAGTATATGATATATAGCATGTGGTATCATAGATGACTGATGAGTGTCATTTTTAATAAATGAACCAATCATCTATGATACCTTGTAAGTATATGATATATGCAATATGAGTATCATAGTATACCGCAACAGTATACTTTAACTTCTAGTGATATATTATTTTGATATATTATATTCTAGCTTGATAATTGATATAAGAAAAAAGTAAAATAAGCAAAATGTGTACTATATCAGTTAACTTTTTTATTAATATAGAGAAAAGGAATAAAAATAAAAATCTCAATAAGTGTGTAGAATTATTATTTTAATTAAATTATAGTCATGCGGAGGGCTGGTTTTATTTATTTAAGAAAAACAAAGGTTCAAAACGAAACAAATGAAAAAATGAGGTATAAAAGCAAATAACAAAATTTCACTTGACAAATAGGAAAGTAAAATCCCTAATTTGTTTCTCCTTGTTTCATTTTCCCTGAAAAATGTCGACAACGTTCTCCTCTTCTCTTTACAATTGTGATGATTGATTTCCACAACAGATGTCTCTATACAATTTCCATGATCCTTCATCGGTGTCAGGTTCTGTTCTCTGTATTTCCTTTTTTGTTTCTCATATTTCTTAAATTTTTGTGAGTTTCTCATCTCTGTCTCTTCCTTTTTGTTGATTCTGATACCTCACTATGTTCTTTGCTTTTTTCCCTCTTGTTGGAGTTGTGGGAAGCTACGCATGCCACATTCAGCTGACTTAGGCCCGATTTCCCCCCTTGACTGCTTTGTTGCTCTCCTATTCAATAATACGATATGATTCGACTCTCCACCTTCTTTATATTGTTGTTTGGCTTGTACTCAGTGCAAAAAAAGATAACTTATGCTCAACTTTTGTTGCATCTTACTTATGTGTCTCTTATGGTAATTCGTGTGTTTTCATGTTATTGATGTTCATGTTTCTTCATTCTCTTGATGTGTTGTTGCTGTTTAACTTCACACGTATTCATTTTCACCATCAATTTCTAGTTATAATCCTTAAATAAGGTATCTGAGTCTTGTCGCTATTGAGTATCCTTCTCTTGTCAATTTTCAGTTCTTGGACGCTTTGGCACTGAAAAGAATCCTTATCCAGGGCTTGATTTGCCAAAGCATCTGCCAATTTATTTCCTTCCTTCAAAATATGTGTGAAAGTGACTTCCATGCTGCTGCTTATTTCTCTAACTTCATCCACCCAAATAGAAATGTTCCATGGGGTTTCCAACCCTCAGATAGAATCTTTTGGAAAATCTTTGAATATGTTTGAATGATAGCATTATTGAGTCTTATTTCTCTACAAAAATTCAGTGTTTTTGTGATTTCTATGATCTCTGCTTATGTATTAGTGGCACTACATATATCCTCTTCTTGTGCATGAACTAAGTCCCCATTTGAATTCCTTAAGCATAATCTATATGCACTTCTCCCTGGGTTGCCTCTTGAAGCTCCATCAGTGTTGCAAATAATCCAACCTGGTAGAGGAAGCTTCCATACTACTTTAGTAATCTTTAATTGTGATCTCCCTCCTTCCAACATTTGTATAAGCTCATCCCATATATTAGGTACCCTTCTGATTGAAGGATTTCTTATTTGGACCAACCTTTGTATTGTAGCAAAAACCTGATATATGATTCTACCACCTGATCTCTTCTCTACATGCTTTATACAATTCCTCCTCTTTCATAATTTCCATAGTATGAGAGCATGTATTACTTTATATATCTGCTTCAATCTTCTAGTTATTGGTGCCTGCCGCCATTTTACTATCAATTGTTGTAGTTGTAGGCCCACCATATTAATACCTGCAAAAGAATAAAAATAGGACCAAGTCATGTTAGCTATAAAAGATGTGATGAACAGATACTGGATTGTCTCCTCCCTAGGATTTGAACAACATCGACATCTGAACAAAAGAAATTGGATTATGAAAAAAACAAGAAATAAAGAAAACAATGATTTGGAAAATAAAATAAAAAGGAAAAACAAGAAAAAAAAAGAAACATGAAAGGAGAAAATAGACAAAAGATATATTATATCAGTTATATTTAAATAAAGGTGAACATATGTTTACTACATCAATTTTTTTTTTAGTATATAGAAATAAAATAACAATATACGAGGTAAAAAAGTGAATGAAATTAGATTATGAAGAAAAAGAGAAATAAAAAGGAAATAAATGAAATTAGAAAAAGGAAAGAATGAGAAAACGGAAAGAAATTAATATTGGTTAAGTGAACTGCTCTTTCCTTATGAGTGGTCGGTTCCAACTACACACAAGTGTATGTAGTCGATAAGTAATAAAGTGATAAGTAGAGTATCGTTCAACTCGAGGACCTTTGATTCAACTATTTACATTATCAAACTATTACAACTTATTTATTCAAAAGATTCTAAGAAGTGAATATGATCAACTAATAGTACAATGACAATATAAAATAACAAGTAATGAAAATGAGGAATCCAAGGGACGTGAGGTCCTAGGTTTATTACTGCTAGCAATCCTGTTGAGTTATCAATGAGAATTTGATTCTTATAAATCTAGTTTACTAATTCCAGAGTCGATATTACATCGCATAGGAGTGACCTTAGAACGATGCCTATCCAAACTACTAAACATTATGGCTCCATGAACGTATCTAATAATAAGGACGCATCTATAATTGTGACACCCGAGCTTAGGAGAAGTGTCCCACATCGGCAAAACACAGGAGAGATGCTGGGTATATAAGTAAGCAGACCTTAGATCCTAGTGACACATTTTAAAGTCGTGCGTGCCTAGACCCATTATGAATAATATCACTAGTGGACTAGGCTGTTACTGATGGTATCAGAGCCACCCATGTGTCATCCTTGTTGATATGGGACAAATTTCAACTGAGTTTATGCGAATCCCGGAAAGGTGGGACAAACCTCAATGTTGAGTCTAGGCAAATCTCATGCGCTGGGGCAAATCTCAGCGAGGACGCTGAGTCCATAAGAGGGGGGGTATGTTATACCCTAACTTAGGAGAAGTGTTCCACATCAGCAAAACACAAGAGAGATATTGAGTATATAAGTAAGTAGGCCTTAGACCCTAGTGACATATTTTAAAGCTATGCGGTCTAGGCTCAAAGCGGACAATATCACTAGTGGGTTGGACTATTACTATAATTCCTGTAATGGACCAAGAAACATGAATAAAGTAAAGGACTAAAACTAGCCTGACACTTGCTAATTGTAAGTTAGCCAGTTTCACTAATCAATGTCGGACGAACCGAACTTGCCATAATCATTCTCCTTTGCTATCTGAACCCCCTTGTGAGAGACATTAATTCAGATATGTAGATAGTCCCTCTATGTTAGCTACTCATAGAGATCAGTGATGAATGATTGAGCAAGTAAACTAATTAAACTAAACAATGGTGATAAATAATATAAATAATTTGATGTATCAAATTACAACATTCATGAAGAACCACAACCATAAGAACTACAAATCACAAGAGAAGAGATCAAAGAAAGCTTAAGATTGATGAAGCTTCCGTTGTTGTTTGAACCTCCGTCGTGTCTCCCTCTTGAAACGACTTATCTACTCTAGAATATGACTTCAGAGGAATATCTATTCAATCTCTCAAAAATGTGTAGAACATGTATTTATAGTGTTAGGATTTGACAATGGGTCAAATCTCTAAGTTAATTCCAAAACCGACTCGAATTTACAGAATTTGTAAGGGCAAGTTGCACCCCCTTGTAAAGTGGAATGCATGCCTTAGGAAAATGTTTATGCCAATAAAATTCAAGCTCACGCCGTGTGGGATGCCCCCTAGCGCGGGGCGCCTTTGTATTTCCTACGACACTTCACTAAAATGGGCTTATCTCTCTCGTACGACCTCAGAATGTGATGATTCTTGTTGCTATGGTTCCGCAATCACGATACGGATATGGTGATCCAATAAAAACACCATTAAAACTAATTGTACTGGTTATCCAAAACATATAGCTATGTGGTGCGGGATCACAACACATTAAGTTTTTGATTCTTTCTCGTGAGTACTTGGCCCTCGGGTGCTTAGGTCATACCGTATGGTCAGAACTGACTTTTAATCAGACGTCAAAGTCATATTTCACCTCTTTTTGCATCTAAACATCATTTTGCCATCAAATCATCACCTAAACATAAACACACATCACATATAAAGTGATCAAAATGTACTTAAATCTAAAGAAAATAGTAGGGGTGAGCGGGTCCGGGTATCCTAACTTTTTTGAACTACCCGGACCCTACCCCGTATAAGATCGATTCCTAAATTTACTACCCGGAACCTACCCGTAGTAATCATTACCCGAAGAATCGATGTTTCTTTGTGCAAAATAATGCCTTCGTATAACAACTTTGGTTTAGGAATAAATTCGCCTGCTTATCCTCTGAAGCCAGTGCCATAAAACCTATAAAGAATCCTTTCGGAGCAAATATCCCAAGAATGTTTCAAAGATTTGCTTTGGTTTTCGTTTCAACTTTCTTTTCAATAACATAAAGGAGTACATAATTTAAAAATTAAGTTTTTCAGTTTTCTATCGCTTTTGGCTTTTTCTCTGCTTATGATTGTCGCTTTGTATTATTTGATTTATTTCTTAATGGTGAAAGTGACTGTTCTGCATTTAGTTTTCCCCCCTTAAATGGTGTACTTTAGTATAGCCTTTTTTTCTTTTTTTATTAACTAAAAAATAATGGAATTCAAAAAGTAAAAATATTTAATATTTCATAGGTTTCGGGTATCGATTCCGGGTCCGAGTACCCTGTCTCTATTTGCCGGAATCGGAACCGGACCCGATATTGATCGGATCCTAATTTTACTACCCGAAACCTACCCGTTATTATAATATATCTACCCGGAATCTACCCGTTAGTATCGGTTCCGATCGGGTATCTGGGTACCCTGTACCCGTGCTCACCCCTAGAAAATAGTAACAAATGAGAGGCGTAAAATGTTTCAAAACGTGTATTTCTAGACGCCGATCAATGAGTAAAGAAAAAATGGATAAAATAACACAACCAAACAAACATAAAACTTTTACACCTTGGGAGTTTAAGCCCTCTGCTTCGTCGCATGTTGTACTAATTTTTCATCTACTGGAAGACATTTTCAGTCAATGGGTATATGATGTATTAATTTGATGGGAAGAAAAGTAAGTGGGTAGGAACGGGTAATTAGTTTTATTTTTCTGGGTAGTTATATAGTTTTCCCTTGATTTATTTAGTAGGCATTTGGACATGAATTGGGCAACTTGAAAAAAATACTTGAAAGTTGAAGTTGTGTTTGAACATGTATTTTATTTGAATTAATTTTGAATTTTTATGATGATTTTTTTAAAATCGTAAAACAGGTCTGAACTGATTTTTTTAAATTTTGGAGTGAAAAATTGATACATTGTATAACTGAATAAGTTTTTGTTTTGTTTTTTGAAAAATAGAACAAAAAAATGGCCAAATGGGCTGAGTCACAAAAACTCTTGACATACAAAGTGAGAAGGCATTTTAAAATTAAAGCAAGCATTTTTAGAAGGGTAGTCATGATACATTTATTGTTATAATGAGTTCAGTTGCTTATCATCACATGCATTTTTAAACACAATTATGTAACTACAAATGAAAAATATTCATGAACTACGCCAAGTCACCAAGAAATTGGTTGGCTTGTCATGGAGTAAATCAAATTCATCAATTTTTTAATTTCACTTGACTTCTAAGTTGTTAGATAAATCTCTACCTCATTCACAACAAAATTTTGGTAAGTTTATCAAGAGTTTTACACCCATTCCCCAATAAAAATTAGTATCGTAACTCAACTCCTCATTTTGTGTCACCTAAAATATGTTTTGGGCTTTTGAACAAGTTGATTTTACCATTTGGGACTTGTTAGGATAGCTAGGGTTGAGACCGAGGTCCTTGAGTGAGTTTTAGATCACTTGGACCTAAAATGCACATTGCAGATTTGTTGTCAACTAGTGCACCACAATTACATTCACGAATCCGCAATTTTGAAGGTAGTCAATCAACAGATGTCCAAAAATACAAACTCCAATTAGCAAAAGTGATATCCACAAACACGATGCCCTCTACGCAAAAGTGAGACCTTCACTCAAGCTCAAGTCTGCAAATGCAAATACCTACTCGCAAATGCTCAGTCGGTGAAAGTGACGCTCAACCCTTAATTGTGATGAGCCCATCATATAAAAGTCTCATTTTGTTTTATGAAAATCATATTTTTTCCATGTTTTGGGAATTTTAAGCTATAGGATTTGACCATTTTTAAAGGTAATCACCATGGACCTTTGAGTTAAGTTTTCTAAGACTCTTTTTGAATTATATACATAATTCCCTTTGAATGTTTGGATTAAAATCATGTATTTTTAAGTGTATTTAGTTGTATTTTAACCCTGAGTTAATGAAACGCCCTGAGTTTTTCGCGTTGGATTACGTCGTCATAAATGTTACGCCTCGTAGTTTCACGTTTAGTCATGCCATCGATTGACACCATTATCCCAAAAAAGATATGCGACCTTACGGAAGGGTAATGAGAGCTTACAACTTGTTTATAAAAGTATCAGAGTGTATAGAAGTTAAACAAATTGAATAAAATATGTTTCAACGAAATTGACAAGTTTTCCAGAAATACGACCCAAATGTACGGACCCTACATTATTGTATGGATAGTACAATTTGGAATGTCCATCGTAATTGTTCCTGCAATTTTCATGCTTTAGTTCTGATTATACAGTCCAAACGCACGGACGGTACATTTGTACCCTACAATAGGGCGGTGTAATTTTTTTTATATAAATCTCATCTCATGAATTGGGGGTCTTATTTCTCATCCTTACAGACCCTATAAATCTCCTAGTATTCTCTCAAAGGTTTTCCAACACCTTGAAGCTAAATTCAATGTTAAATCACGCAAGTTTGATGTGAAGAATCCTGTGAATATCGCTAACTTTCTTTCTTCCTCGATGTGTCAACTTTGGAGATATTTTAGTGCTGCAGTAAGCTAATAAACAGAGTGTTCTTGTTGTAATTAAGGTAAGCTTCATCTTCCTTGGATTATTTTTAGAGTTGTACAAGTGTGGAGTTGAATTTTGTTGGAAGATTCTTAAAGAATTTAGTGACTATGAGTCTTGAAGCTAAGCTAAGCTATGTGGTGTGGGCTATTTCTATATGATTTAAGCTACTAAATATAACGACCCATTTGGTCGTTATGATCTTTCTGCCCGATTTCTGATTATAACTCTTCTCCCGGCATTCACCGATGACATTTCTAATATAAATCATAAGTTGAGTAATTCTCACGGATGAAAAAGAAGACTATTCAAAATGAGAAATTATGGAAATAGTCATTTCTGCCTCAGCGAACTCATTTCCGCCCTAGCGAAGCCTGGTCTAGCATGAATTTGTCCGCCCCAGCGCAAGGGCGATATGTTAAGTAACTTTGCTTCAGCGGACACTTCCTTCGCCACGGTGCATCCGCCCCAGCAGAATCAAATCTGATGCAGTGGAAATGCTAGCAGTCATGTGTATATAAATACTTAATGATAAGCACATGTTTTCGACTGATATCCTGATTTGACTTGGATTGTCTATGTGTTGTATAACTCTTGAAAGCATGTGTACATCATCTCTATACTTGATTGCATCTCATTATATCATGATATCTTGCATTGTATTGTCATTGCATGCATATATGGTTAGGAGCGCTATATGGACTTTGCGGGTCCCCCATGGGTGCACGGATCATAATTAAACCTTGACGTACTGTATACCAGGTTGATAAAGGTACCTTGCATATGCATTTCATCTTCATTATCTTATTCATATTATATTTACTTATGTCATTTCATCAGTGGACTGTGGTTGTATTTATATTTGAGTGATTCTTGATAACTTGTTTGGATCTTAGAAATTGAGTGAGTATATATGATGATTGATCCTTGCGTGTTGTGGTGCCTATGTGTTGGAATGAGTAGTATCCTCTCGTAAGGTTGCTATGTGTCTATATTCTATTAGTCAGTACTCACTGTTGGTGTTATGCATTCGCGTAAATGATGATGTGTTAGTGGCAATTGAGTCATGTAATAAAATGTCTAGCATATGGAAGAGTGTCATGTTGTTAATTGTTAACAGTTTCACTAAGGCCAGAGGCTGGGGATAATATATGTAAACAACGTGATTTCTACCTAGGAGTTATGAAAAAGGTCTGTAATTAGTAGGGTGAAGGATTGTGATGCAACTTGCTTGTAATTTTAATTATTATACTGAGGTCTACCTTGAATGTGGTATTACTGGGTCGAGGTGTGAGTTTAGGGAACTTCTAGAATGTATTCAGTAGATGTGATTGAATGTTCTTGATGTACTTGATATGAAACTATATGACTTATAAATTTGGTGTGTTCATTGCCATATGTATGGGTTGGGAGTCTTATGTGGGTAAATATTATGTGTTCATGGATTTTATGTTAATAGATGTCTTGGTAATCATATGGACCATAATGTATTTAAGTGACTTGGTAGGTCTATTAAGATGATAGTGTTTGGCTATATGGTGTCAACTTGATATTTATCTCTGATTATGTATTTCTGTTGTTGTCGGCCCATTATGTCTACGGGGGTACATTGTGTACATATGCTACACTTGCTGCATCTTTTCTGGATGCAGGTATTCAGTCTATTAAGATGCAGATTGAACCACGGGGAGCTGAGACATACTATCTTATCCGGTGTCCTTGGTTCATATCTTATGTAATTGTTCCTTTCATTCGAACAATGTTGTATTTTCCCACATTCTGAAGTTGTATCTTAAAGTCCTTGTATGTGTCAGACCAGGTTTTGGAGATGAATGATTATTTTACGGATTCATTGTTCTTATGCTTTCATGGAATTCTTTATGAGTGTAATTTATATTCTTTCGCATTTACTTAAAACAATTTAAAAGATATTTTTTGGAACTTGGTTCGCTTACCGGGGTATTGTGTAGGTGCCACCATGACGCTTGTGATTTGGGTCGTGACAAAGTTGGTATCAGAGCTCTAGGTTGACCGGTCTCACGAATATAATGACAGTGTGTAATAGAGTCTTGCGAATTGGTACGATGACATCTGTATCCATCCGTGAGAGGCGCTGAAGCATTTTAGGAATTATTTCCTTATTTCACTCCTATTGTGTCTACTCATTTATATTCCATACCTTGTTGACTCAAATTAGTATCTAGTCAAGTCCAATTGGTATCTGGTCGTATGTGTAAATATATTCGAAGGCTAATGCAAAGGGTAGAAGTTGTAATTTTGATTTCCTATTTTGTTTTAGTGGTTCCGCCCTAGAAAAATTAATTCTGCACCTGCGGGTCCACACCAGTGAACGGTGGGCCGTAAGAGCGATTCCCTATTGTGATGATGAACTTGCCCTGACAAAGTATTTCCCATCGTGGTGAATCCGCTCTTGCATAACATTTTCTGCTGTAGCGGTATTCTGTGCCTTGTTTGGTAACTCGCCCCTGAGAGATCACTCCTGCCTCAGCGAGTCCGCCTCAGCGAAAACTTTCTCCACCCAACGAAATCACTAGGCAGAAAACAAAGTGTTCTGCTTCTATTTTCAGACTTATCACTTGTACAATGACAATATGTACCATAACCAATTATACCAAGCAAAACCCAACAAGAAATTTTAGATAGACAAAGACTCAATATCCGATAATATCTACCAAACAAAGATGAGAAATTAACTTCGAATATCCCAAAATCATCCAAGCATTCACCAAACCAAAGCAACAAAAAATAAAACAAGCAAACCAAAAGCAAATAGTCGAAACATCCAACAAACACCAGAACAATAAGTTGTTTGATATAAGCCCGATACGGGCTAACCACAAATACCAAGCATGGGCTCAATGTTGTCTCCTCGAGATGGCCACATCCTCACCTCCCTCAGTGTTGCTGCTGCTATTATCCACCCTGTGCAGGAATGAGTAATCCTAATCATCGTGCTCATCCTCTATGAGAAGGGGGTTCTTGAAATCCAAGTGTTTGAACAAACCCTTAACGCCTCTCCATACCTTCACGAGAAGCTTGCCTTGGGATTTGTTTCTATTCTTTTCCTTCTTGAATTTCGTGCAGAGATTACCATAGTCTGTGGCCAAACCCTTGTATGTTGTCTCAGTGCACTAACCGATGTCTGTAGAGCCTTATGCAACTCAAGATATTCTTTTATCTCCTCGTAGGAGAAATAGTCAACATGAGCACCTAAAGAACTAGCCTCGATAGAAGGCTTAGAAAGTCCAACAACCATGTACCTAATCTCTTGCAACTGCGAACCCATAGTACCAAGTGGCCCCTGAGGTTGTGACTATGAATGTGACTGCGACCCATCATCAGTACCATCACCACTCACATTCAGGTCTACCCTCATCTTCTTACCCTTCACCAGTGTGTCTGACCCTAACACTTTCAGAGGGTGGAATACCCCCTCAAGATCTCTCTATCCATCATCAGGCTTAAACATTGCACTCGCCCTCCTGTATAACTCTGTAATCAAAGAAGGGAATTTCAGAGTTGACCCTCCTTTGTCCAAATAATCCTTCCACTTTTTAATAATGTGGTATCCCACATTCACCGGGACACCATCAAGAATACATACTACTATGAAAAAGCGAACATAAGCGCAGTTAGACTTGTTCCTAGAAGGTCTCACCCTGCTGCCAATGATACTTTTCCACCATTTTGCCTCAGTTGTGAGGTACTCATTTGTGATCCCCGATTTCTTATTGGTCCATGTGATCTTGTTTCGGTGCTCCACCTCTACCAGTTGTGACACTAACCACTCTCCATTACCGTAATCTTCTTTAGCCTTCATGATCTCAGGTGGGTGGTTGGGCAATCCATAAAGATCATTAATCACTTCGGCACTGACCTTTATAACTAGATTTGGCTCCGACAACCTGACCTTCTTCAAGTTTGCGTAAAACTCTCTTACCCAGTCCTCGTTGGCCTTGTAAGGTGCTGGAGAAAAGCACATCTAACCTGTTTGCATTAATCGGGTGTAAAAGTTGGGAAGAAACTCTTCCAAGTCGGTATAGACTATGCCACTTTCCATTAGCAACTTTTTGTTTCTTAAATCCTCAAAGTAATGGTTCTGGAAGTCTCGAGACATGAATCGAAGGGCACCGTAGTCAATCGTTGACTCCTTATAGATAAGTCTGTGTTGTTGAGCGAGATTTCCATTATTTTGATCCATTACACCTACAATTACCAAATTTATGTCAGTTCAGTAATGGAAGTATATGTACCATGATATTATATGTCTAACGAGCCAAAGAAACTGATAAAATTCGACCCGAGTGGGTCTGTACATAGCTATTGTTTTGACTCTGCTACTGCGCTATTTTCGCTTGAGCGAATTCGCCCCAGTGAAGAGTGTGTTCACTTTGGCGGAAACACTGTGTTTCCCTCCATTCCGCTCCAGTGAATCCCTTTTTCGCCATAGCAGATCATCTCAAATGGAAGAAGCATCCGCTGGAGTGAGATCATCATCCTAAACAACCCATCGGAAAAATTTCAAAATTTTATCCTATTTTTGGCCGGAAAAGTCCTTTGTTTTAATTAATGGGTGTGTATAAGTGGTGTGTAAAGTCCTATAATGACCGTGTTTAACCCGATCTATAAGTATATTATCATTACCACCCCCAAAAATTTCCATAGTTTATTTAAATATCTCCACCACCACTATACTTCTACCTTAGTATTTGAAGCCATAAGTATGTAGTACGAGGTTTCAAACACTTACCGAAGAGAGAGTTGAGTGGTGAGAGTCGAGAGCGAGCTTCGGTGGCCTCGGGAGTATGCCGCCGTCGGTTGGTTCTGACAAATCAGGAAGGGAGTGGGCAGCGCTATGGGGGAGTTGTGGGAGAATGAGAGAGTGATTTGTGTAGGTACGGTTTGCGGGCCTGTTTGCAAGATAGTTGGGGAGAGGGAGTTGAAGTGGATTTGAGATTTTTTGGGAGTTGGAGAAGTGAAGGGGAAATGGGGGACCAATCAGTTTTGGGGGTAAGATTTTTGAACTTTGTGTCTTGTGTCTCGACAAGCCTCTTCTCTACCCCCAGCGAGTCTGCAGGAGCGGGCCAGTGTGCTATTATAGCGAAGTTTGTCTTTCCCAATCATTCGCTTCAACGAACAAGATTTTTGCAGGAGCAGAAGCGCCCCAGCGTACCATATGTCCACCATAGCAAAGTCCTTGTTTTTAATTACAACGTATGCGACGTTATTCGAAAGCGATAATTCTCTTAGCAAGTATTGGTCCTATTTGTTTGTACAATAATTTCACTCTCAAACCTTATATAACTATTCTGAAGCATCATATCCCACTATTATTTATGCCGTGATTAATCATTTAGCCTATGGGGATAGACGATGTTACAAATTCAGTAGTGTGACCAAGGGCGTGATGTTATACACGAATGTTTGAAGTCAATTTTTTTCCGTGTAAATATTCTTCCTATAATGCG
This sequence comes from Anisodus acutangulus, assembly GCA_029783415.1. NCBI lineage: Eukaryota > Viridiplantae > Streptophyta > Magnoliopsida > Solanales > Solanaceae > Anisodus > Anisodus acutangulus. The sequence continues at coordinate 23,506,413 of CM056496.1, forward strand.
AGTAATATTAGTGTTTCCCAATCGGCCAGTCTAAATTATCGATATCATAGGCTTGGTGTTGTGTGAAGATGTTTTCCCTCAGCATTGTGCAACATTTACAAGAGTACTTGTAAAACCTGGATCCGAGCCCTATCTATTGTTCCATTACTTTTCCAGTGTCTCCATTCGAGGACGAATGTTTGTTTAATTGGTATCTTATGTAACAACCCGTTTGGTCGTTATGATCTTCTAACTTGATTTCTGGTCATAACTCTTCTCCCAACATTCACCGATGCTATTTCTAATATAAATCATATGTCGAGTAATTCCTATGGATGAAAATGAAGACTATTCGAAATGCAAAATTCTGGAAATAGTTATTTCCACCTCACCAAACTCATTACCGCCCCAACAAAGCTCGCTCCAGTGTGAATCTGCCTGCCCCGACGCAGGGGCGATGTGTCAAGTAACTCCACTTCAACGGACCATTTCTTCGCCACGGTGTATCCGCCCCAGCGGAATCGAATGCGCCATGGTAGAAACGCTGGCAGTCAGGTGTATATAAATACTTAATGTTAAGCACACTTTCCCAAATGGTATTTTTTGAGCTAGGGGCTGCCCTAATCAGTTTTCAGCATTCTGACCCAAGTTTCCCCTATGAAAGGTAATCAATTCCTTCTCCTTGTTATGTTTCCTTAATGTTGTAGTAGTTGGGGGTAAAAGCTTGAAAATGGATAATAGTGGTAAGAACTCTTAAAAGTAGTGGGCATATTGAGGTGATGATTTTGTAATGTAATTGAATGGGTTAGGAATGATTTCTTTAAAATAGGCAATAATATGGGTAAAATAACCTTGTGTATGATTAAGATTGATTATATAAACCTTTTCTTAAATTGAGGAAGAACCTAGGGTTGAAAAATGGGTTTTCTATGGTAACATGAAATTGAAGGACTAAATGAAGTTATTTTTCGAAATAATTTCAGGTTATGGCTAATGATCAAGGCTAGAAACTTTCGAAGTAATAAAGTATAGATTTTGACACAGTGGGCACGGGATGGAAGTGTGTCTTATATTGACTGGGGACTAAGTCCTTATATGCTTATCTTGATGTTAATATAAATAACTTATATGTTAGATTAAGTCTGCTACAAAGAGTTCTAAGAAGTCAAGCATGCGTGTTAAGGATCGACCGTTCATGGCTCTTGTTCGGCATCAATGTAGGCTACAATTTAGCTTTTCGAGACTTCGATAAAAGTACGTAATTAGTTATAAATATTAAGGGGTAATGGGCATGTTTGGAGGTCCCACTCAGTCGGATGTGATGAACGATTGAGTGGGTACTGGAGTTGAACTGTGATGATGGGATGATTTGGGGAATCAATCTTATGTCGGTTCCGATTGCTGATAATTTAGACACCTCACCATATGTGGGCTTGCAGCCACGTTTGCTATTGTTTGTTTACTCATCACACATGTTTTCGACTGATATCCTGATTTGACTTAGATTGTCTATGTGTTGTTGAACTCTTGAAAGCATGTGTACATCATCTCTATACTTGATTGCATCTCATTATATCATGATATCTTGCCTTATATTGTCATTGCATGCATACGCTCATGATTCTGTGATTTGATATGAGAGGTATGGATATGATGTGGTCCAAGAGACCGGAAAAGTATGAGTAATATGATATTATGGCAATTGAGATAAGATTGATACGTGTGAAGCAGTCTGCAACATGATTGAGACTCGATAGATCAGTCATGGGCTCTAGTCAGATTTGTGTATGGAATTCTGGCTGGCTAGGAGCGGTATATGGACTTCGTGGTTCCCCCATGGATCTATGGATCATAATCAAACCTTGACATACTGTATACCAGGTTGAAAAAGGTACCTTGCATATGCATTTCATCTTCATTATCACATTCATATTATACGTACTTATGCCATTTTATCAGTGGACCGTGGTTGTATTTGTGTTTGAGTGATTCTTGATAACTTGTTTGGATATTAGAAATTGAGTGAGTATATATGATGATTGATCCTTGCGTGTGGTAGTGCCCATGTGTTGGAATGAGTAGTACCCTCTCGTAAGGTTGCTAAGTGGCTATATCCCATTAGTCGGTACTCACCGTTGGTGTTATGTATTTGCGTAAAGGATGGTGTGTTAGTGGTATTTGCGTCATGGAATAAAATGTCTAGCATATGGAAGAGTGTCCTGTTGTTAATTGTTAACGGTTCTCTAAGGTCTGAGGCTGGGGATAATATATGTAAACAACGTGATTTCTACCTAGGAGTTATGGAAAAGGTCTGTAATTAGTAGGGTGAAGGATCGTGATGCGACTTGCTTGTAATTTTAATTGTTATAATGAGGTCTAGCGTGAATTTTGTATTAGTGGGTCGAGGTGTGAGTTTATGGAACTTCTAGAATATATTAAGTATATTTGATTGAATGTTCTTGATGTACTTGATAATAGACTATATGACTTATAAATCTGATATGTTCATTGTCATAGGTATGGGTTGGAAGTATTATGTGGGTAAAGATTATGTGTTCGTGGATTTTATGTTAATAAATGTCTTGGTAATCATATGGACCATAATGTATTTAAGTGTGACTTGGTAGGTCTATTAAGATGATAATGGTAGGCTATATGGTGTCAACTTGATATTTATATCTGATTATGTATTTCCGTCGTTGTCGGCCTATGATGTCTACAGGGGTACGTTGTGTACTCATGCTACACTTGATGCATCTTTTCTGGATGCAGGTATTCGGTATATCAGGTTGCAGATTGGAGCAAGGGGAGCTGAGGCAGACTATCTTATCCGGTGGCCTTGGTTCCTATCGAATGTAACTGTTCCCTTCTTTCAGACAATGTTGTATTTTTCCGCATTCTGAAGTTGTATTTGAGTCCTTGTGTGAGTCAGACCAAGTTCTGGGGATGGAAGATTATTTTCTGGATCCATTGTTCTTACGCTTTCATGGAATTCTTTACGATTGTAATTTATTTTCTCCTGCATTTACTTAAAACCCTTTAAAAGCTGGTTTTTTTTCAAAAATTGGTTCACCTACCAGGGGCATTGTGTAGGTGTCACTACAATGCCCGTGATTTGGGTCATGACACTAAATGAAGTTATAAGGAGATGGATAACATTGTGGTGACGAGTAGGAGTGATAATGGAGTTTTTTGTGCTGAAGCATGTGGAGTTTGAACTATAAATGATCCTATGGAGTTACGTACATAAGTTGTTCGATCAAATGCCTAAATTAACATCCCTATAGGATATAAAATTGATATTGATACCAATCCTTTGTCTGATATAGATAATCATTCGTATCAGGTGCGAGGACTCGTTGGACGTTTGTAGCATCGTGAATAAGGTATGTAAAGCTAATTTCCTTCTTTGGCATGACTTAGTGTAAACACACATTTGAAGTGATTTTCCTGTCGTTAAGTTGAATAATCCTATGTTTCTCTTGATGAAATCGGTCATATCTCTTGTATACTCCCAAGCAGTAGCAACTTCCGTTTTCCATATGCCTAAGAATGATTAGTTTAAGGTTTAAGAACATAGTGACAATTATGATAGTCGGGGGATAATGACTATAGGTCACTCAGACTCTGTTCGTGGTATCTCTTGAGGTTTGTCTTGCATTGCACTTATATATATGTAGCTATTTGCATACCGCGTTGCGCTATAGTCGGTTGGGCAGGTACATAGACGTGCAGACCACTGATTAGTTGGGCAGATATTATCGTGTTCTATATAGCTGGGCTGTTTTGTCACACCCCAACCTTGGCGGGTGTGGTCGGCACCCAGCACTCGAAGGCCTGAGAGGACCAACTAGAGAGTGTGAGACCTATAATGAGCAAATTGGGCCGTCAAGGCCTCTATCTAAGCGTAATAAGTCAATGATGGTTAACGACCTACAAACAGAAGGGTCCCAATAGCATATATATATGTAAACAAGGCCGACAAGTACATCGGAGGAGTACATCACTAACAAAAGGGGCCGACAAGGCCACAACATCACTACCAATACTATACACAAGTTTGCAAACCTCTAAGAGTGGCATAATACGTCAATGGTCGGATAGGTTCCCGCCATACCCCAAAATACTAGTCATATGTACAACACTACCTAGTGACACTTGTATAACAACTTCGAGGGAGCGGAGTGTGACGATCATAGCTGGACAAACAACCTATTGAGAAGGAGCACTGCCCTGCCTATTTGCACATGCGGGCATGAACACTGTTGACACCCAATTTTGTCCCATCTTTTTGGATTTTATTTGCAATTTTTAATATTTTTGACACTTAGGCATATATATGTATATATATCATTATTATCATTTATTATTTGCATTTTCTTTGTCATTTGCATTTTAATATCACAATCATACTTTTACTCTAATATTATATGTTATTTTTATTTTCAAAATGGCATTGCATTTTATTATTTTTATTTAAGCATCAAGCATTTATAAATATTATATTTTATCATATTGTCATCTTTACAATTTATAAATTTTGCAAAGCTTTCTTTATATATAATAAAACCATTTTATATTTTAAACCCATAACCCATTTCATTTCCCCCAAAACAATTCCTACTCAACCCAAACTAAAACCCATTTTTCATCAAGCCCAACCCATCACCCATCACCCATTTTATTTCCCCAACCCAAAAACAAATACCAGAGCCCAACCGAAGCCCACCTGGATGACTGATACCCAACTCCCCATCACTTTATTTCCCCCCTTTAAACCAAACAAACCCTAAAAAAAAAATATTTTCATTTCTCTTTATTTCTCTCACTCTCTCACTCTCTCTCTCTCAATGGGTCATTGTCCCGTCGCCCAGACACCTCGACCCTAACCCAAGCGACCCTACACCCCACACGGCGACCCACGTCGGTCCACCACCGCTATCCATACCACCCACACCGTCATTCGGTTTTTGGGGGTTTATTTTGAGTCCTAAGTCCAAAAGGAGGTTTCGATTTACTTTCGTTGGTGGTTTTCGGCACTTTTGTTGGTGGTTTTTGGTACTTTTGTTGGTGGTTTTCGTGCCGATGTTGGTGGTTTCTGGTCTATTTTGTGATATCTTGCTTTCTCGGTCATATCAAGGTCGGGTCAAGTCAAATTCGGGCTATGATGATAATTTATCTCTCTTGTACTACGTGAAGAAATTGCACAAATTTCCCTTCAAATGCACTTGAGGATATCCAGGCCAGTATCTTGGCGGGCGACGCGATCTGATATCAATTTGCAATCAGGTGTCCGCGACCATGGCGTGTGTTGCATTTCCTCTTGCTTTGTTCCAACAAATCTGTTCCCTTCAAATTATAGTTTCGATGTTGAGTCCATTCCCGATTCGGTCCGAGTTAATCGAAAGTCGGTGAGTTTAAATTTACCAGTCTCTTTTTATGTTTCTTTTGTTTGTTACGTGTATTGAGATTTAGTTTACCCGTTTATGTGATTAAAATGCCTAATTTACATAAGCCTGTTCAATTCTTAATTTATTTATTTAGTCATATTTAGATGTGTTTTGTTAACTCCGATTAGTCCGATTGAATCTGATTAGTAAGCCCTAGGAAGATTAGCAAAAGTTTATATATGATGTCAAGGTTAAGTTGTTTGTACTTGATTTTTTGTAATATAGTTACTACATTTTTTCATAAATATGGCTAATAACATTTGTCGAAACAGATTACAATATGAGCATAAGGTCAAGCCTTTGTTTATAAACCACAGTATGTGTGTGTGTCTTCATATTAGTGTACTAGATTCTTCATGTTTTACTTGGCTTGTAAATTATCTTGTACTTTGTAATGCCCCCTTTTAGATAATTCTTCCCTCTTGGTTGTGAAGCTGGTTTACATCAGTTTTACTTCCTTTGATTAAATTTGGATTCAAGGTGATGTATCTCTGGTATATGAGAATAAAGGGTCGGGTATCGCTAGTTGTATACCAATGTTGTATGTCTTGTATATCTCCCGTATATCATATATCTTTGTGAACTATGTGATGGGTAAAGTTTTGAGTCCCCTGTTAGCATGTTTATGAATCACCCCGTTTGAACTTGGGAAAATTGGTGCTCTTATGAGGAGGGTGATTGTTGATCTTAAGGGCGAGGCGGCTATACCTTCTTGAAATCATCATTGCATTCTTTGAGCTAAATGATATGCTCAACTACTGCACTTGGATGACTTGTTTGCTTCACTTTCTCATCATAGTTGCCTATAAGGTGGTTGGCTTTACTTTAGAGACTACCTCATTGCCTTCTTGGGATAAGGTGGTTGTTGTATTGCTTGCAACTTATTACTACTAAATGGTCGCTCTCTTGCACTTGAAACACTTTGGTGCTCCACTCCACCTTGTTCTCGAGAATCTTTGTACTTTGAGAAAATTTGAGGTAAGTTGTGGCTACTTGTCGCCGTGTTGAATGAATTTCTTTGCACTTGATTTCTTTGGTGCATATTGATGTCCATTTGCTGTGTTTAAAGAAAAATTGTTACTACAGTTTAAGGAACATACACTACTCTTGATTGAAAAATTCTCTTGCTATATGTTTTGGGGTGTGCTACAGTTGCTACACTTGGGATACTCATCGATTTGAGCACGATACTACACTTGGCCGATGAAATTAAATTCGGGGTCGCGCTTTTTCTTCTTCGTTTCTCACATTTCTTGTTTTAAACATCCGTGCGACGGATATCTTGTTTTACTGTTTTATCATTTTAACTAATATCTGCATTTAGGCCGATGAAATTAAATTCGGTAGCGCTTTTTTTTTCTTTCTTTTTCTTGTTCCATTTCTTTGTTTTACATTTTCGCTTACGTATCTTTGTTTTAAACATCCGTGCATGGATATCTTGTTGTTTTACTGTTTTATTGTTTTTAACTAATATGGCATTATGGCGATGAAATTGAATTCGAGGTAGCGCTTTTCATTTCATTTCATCGCCTTTTCAGCCTTGTTTTTAACATCCGGCGTGAATATTTCTTGTTTTTATTTACTAAACATCCCGTCTTCTCGGGGAATTGCCTCTGTTTTTACGCTACTCGCTTACTGCTTTTCTTCTTTCAACTGTTCTGTCTGATTTCAATTTTAATTTCGATTTGAACACATACTACAGCGGCCAATGAAAAAATATCGTGGATTTGAGGCCTCCATAGTTGTAAAGACGGAAAATAAAGCTTACGGGCAAGGATGAAACTTAAATCTTTTTCACCAGAGAGACCAACATGTTCGATAGGCAAGGCAACTAAAATGACCAGCAGGTCGAGTCATATGTTACTTAACCACTGGCGTGATTGGAATGATCTTTTCAAAATTTAAGTCACGAGGCCCTCCGTAATAAAAACATTTATTGTTTTGAATCTGGATTCAGTTATGTATATTTAATTGTTTCTAACCGTTTATTCTTGGCACTTGCAAAGATAAAGTCAAAGAAGGCAAGTAACCCTCGGAGATTATTTATTTTGTTGTTGTCATTTACTTTCTTAATTGACTTCATTTCATTACTCAGATTGTAATATTATTGTACTCGTGAAATTATTGGAAATGTTTAGAATAGGCAAACATAGAATTAATTAATAGGGTAGTCTAAAACTTGAAACCCATTGCTAGTTCATTTATTTTTAGGCTAGGTTAGTTTTAAAATTGTTAATCGCTAGTTTATCTATTTTCGGGCCATTAAGCCCATAAGAAATCACATTGCATACATCTTTATCAATTTTCATACGAATGCATATTCATAGTCCTTTAGCTTTACATGTATATTATTGTCATACAAATGCATGCTTGTACAAATGCATAATTTCATTAAATACTTGCAACATTATTTTTATACTTGTAAAACATGCACTTTTAACATAATAATTAACTGAGTTTGATCGGATAACCGCATAAGTTAGCGGATCTTAAAGGATGCCTAACCCCTTCCCTTTAGGATAATAAAGAACCCTTACCTAGAATCTCATTAGTTTCGTAGATCATAAAATTGGAGTTATTTTACAGCTTTTAGTTAGTATTTAGGTGCCCTAATTCACCTTAGAATAATTAGGTGGCTACTCCTCAAAGCAAGCATTTTATCCAATCCAGAGGGAATCGACGCCATCGCGTTGCGAAGTCCGCAGGTCAAAATCGGGTGCGACAAACACAATGCCCCAGAAGGGACATCAGTACTAAATATGTATTGAATATGTAGGGCATAATCATCTGTAAATGAAGCAACAATAATAAAAAAAGTCAGAAATACCACCTGGAACTTCATACGTGTCTTACTAGACTCATCTATGGGTATATATAAGTACTCAATCGCATATTTAATGCCATATGCCTTTGTGTCCAGTATTCTGTGGGAAATATCATTTGTATCATATCTGTATAATCACGTATATAACGCCATAGGCCTCTGCGGGCAACACAAGCTTATAATATATACATATAGGGACCATACCCACCCTATGAAGGACCTATCAACTAGTCGGGGTGACGTAAAGTCAATGCACCCCAGACTGTTCTTATGTGGACTCATATACTCTTTTACATTGCGACGATCATTCAGAACAAAGACACTTTACCTTACTTTCTTAATCATGAAGTATTAATTCATGGTTTAGCCATAGAAGGGAATAACATTAATGATGGATTACGAACTGAACGGCCGACGGAGACATATATGATTAATGAGTAGATTAACCTTAAGTGTCTCTTTAATTTTCTAAGAATAGGACCTTTTCGAGGACATATTCATATCAATTTTTGTAGAAGGGATCCTGCCATAACGGAAAGAAGTTAAGCCCTACATTCCTTGTCGTTGAAGCTGATTATGTTTCGAGGAGCCTCGCAGGTGGTATGAGCAATTATCTACATTGAATAAGGGATTTGTATTAATATCAAACTTTATCGAATAAGAGATTTCGTTTAGGCAATTCGTCAAACACCTTGCGTACATGAAGTTCTAGAGTTATACTATCATGGATTCTTGTTCAATTTAACACCACCATCTCCCATAACTCTTTCCCTCAACTACAGAACCTTAACAACATGATTCAAAACCTATATCTATCCCAATCAACAATCCCCAAACAATAAGTTGGCATGATTTCACACAATAAAAGATGTACTTTCAAGATCATATGTATCAAACTCCGAAAATTCTCAAGTTACTTCCATCAAGGAACCCAACTAGGTAAATAGAGGCTAAAGAACACAATCGGGTGATAACACCTTACCTTAAACACGAAGTTTGCATGATGAGACACAATTCCAATACTTGGGTAAACTTTTCACCAAGGTAGAAACAACCTAGTAAGGATGGAACTTGTATTACGAACTTTCTTGCGCGAGTTTCATGTGATTTCTCCTTCTGATTTACTCTTGGACAAATGTGGAACACTTAGGGAGCTTTTAGAAGTTTCTAGGGTTTGTTTTGAAGAGAAAATGAGGTCCATGGAGCCCTCCTCGACTTTTAAAAAAGTTAGCACCGCCTCACCGACCAGCTTTTACGGTGACTCTTTCTACCATAAAACATTTTACGGGCCGTAAAGGCCATCGTAAAACACCGCTGCCTCCATCAACTTTTTGTTAAGTGTTACGGCGGAGGGCCTAGAGTTTTACGGACTGTAAAGCACAATTTTAGCCATAATTCTTACCGTAAAACATATGAATTCTCCAAATCATGACGAACGTATTTATTTTGGTTTGACTTAACCTAATGCCTCTTGATAATTCCATAGACAAACTGAGGACCCTTATTACCCCTTCACAAGATCACATATTTCCAAGAGATGTCGATATTCAATCTTATGGTATGGCTAGACATGAAACTATAAGGCATAACATCCTTTCCCCTTTAGGAACATTCTTCCTCGAATGTTGAATATTTCTTTAACGCTTAGGATTTTAGAAAATTTTGGCAGAGTTTCCTCTATAAACAAGGCTATCCGAAACCAGCCCACTAACCCAAACAGATAACCAATGCCATATAAGGCTACATAATAGCATAACAACATCCAATTGGCCTCATACGACCATCTACGTATGTAAGCATCGAAGAGGGTTAACCATAACTCACCTTAACTATCATTCGCCGTATCCTGAGTTGCGCTTGCTATAACTGCTTCAATATTAGCACCTAAACAAGGTATATATGTGAATTAAGATCAACGGACAAGGTGGGAACAAAAGAATATTATCAAACGAATATCGATATAGAATTGAAGTTTGGAATATGTGGGGGTATTTGGATCTCATATCCTCTTCGGCTTCGCAAGTAATTTCTTCCACGTTATTGTTTTTTCAGAGTAATTTAACCGAAGCAACTTCCTTAGTTCATAACTTACGTACTTAGCGATATAGGATAGCAATGGGAACTTCTTCATACAATAAGTTTTCTATAACTTGAAAATCCTCAATAGGGGTAGTGCGGGAGGGATAGCCCAAAAATTTACAGAGCATGGATACGTGAAACACAAGATGAACGACTTCTAATTCTTGAGGCAACTCAGGTTTATAGGCTTGCCCTTTTTGCCAAATCTTATCACGCATTCATAGGAGACACCTTTAAGAACACCCAATCTCCTACCACGAACTCTAAGTCTTGACGTCGGTTATCTAAATAGGACTTTTGTTGACTTTGGGCTGTCAACAATAGCTCCTGAATCATTTTCACTTTTTCTACAGCTTGCTACACCAAGTTACGTCGCAATAACTTTGTCTCACCCACATTAAACCAACCAATATGAGACATGTATTTTCGTCCATATAGGGCCTCATATGGTTCCATTTGAATGCTAGAATGGTAACTGTTATAATAAGAAAACTCAATAAGAGGTAGGTAATCTTCCCAACTTCCCTTGAAGTCTAAAACACAAGCTCGAAACATATCTTCGAGTGTCTAAATAATACGATCGACTTGCCCATCAGTTTCTGGATGAAAAGATGTGCTAAGGCTAGCCTGAGTACCCAAACCTTTCTGAAAGGACTTCTAAAAGTTAGTCGTAAATTGAGAGCCTTGATCAGATATAATAGACACTAGAATTCCATAGAGTCGGACTATCTCTTTGATATACAATCGAGCATAATCTTTGGCCGAATAAGTAGTTCTGACGGGTAAGAAATTAGCTGATTTCATTAGTCTATCCACGATAACCCATATCAAATCGAACTTCTTATGAGAATTAGGTAATCTCGTAATAAGGTCCATATTGATCACCTCTCGTTTTCATGTCGGAATCTCCATATTCTGTAATAATCCTCCAGGTTTCTAATGCTCAACTTTAACTTGTTGACAATTCGGACACTGAGCAATAAACTCTGCGATATTTATCTTCATATCGCTCCACCACTATAGTTGTCGAAGGTCATAATACATCATAGTGGAACCAGGGTGAATAGAATACCTGGACTGGTAGATATCTACTATAATCTTCCCTTGACGTCCCGCAATGTTAGACACACACAATTGACCCTTATACTTAAGAACTCCATCTTTCGATAGTTTAAACAACTGCTTCTTTTGATAAGAAATGCCTTCCTTAATTCTTACCAAGGCTGGGTCATCAAACTGTTGTGCCTTCACTTCTGCCACTAAGGCAGATTCAGCGAAATTCTGAACTATGGCACCTCCGTCGCCTGCATTCATCAATTGTAGACTTAAACTGGCTAATCAACACAATTCCTTAGTCATCTCTAACTTGTCGATCCCTACATGCTTTAAACTGCCCATAGACTTCCAACTTAACGCATCAGCTACAATGTTTGCCTTGCCTGGATGATATAAAATGTCCACATTGTAGTCCTTTAACAACTCAAACCACCCACACTACCTCAGATTCAACTCTTTCTGCTTGAATATATACTGCAAGCTCTTATAGTCTGTAAATATATCGACATGTACCCCATACAAGTGATGATGACATATCTTCAAAGAAGATATAACCGCTGCCAACTCTAGGTCATGAGTCATGTAATTCTGCTCATGTTTTCTTAGTTGCCTCAAAGCGTACCCAACCCTATTCTGGAAGCGTCAAAGTACACAACATAGCCTTCTAAGCCCTTAAGAAGTTCTAGAATAAGTGTTGAGGTTAATCTGCTCTTAAACTCCTGAAAACTCTTCTCGCAAGCATCTGACCACTGAAAGTTAGCTGCCTTATGAGTCAACTTTGTCAGTGATGAGGCAATGGAATAAAAATTCTGTACGAACCTCCAATAGTAACCTGCTAGACCCAATAAACTACATACCTCGATAGGGGTTGTGGGCCTCGGCCAATTATTTACCACCTCAATCTTCTGGATATCCACCTTAATGCCTTCAATGGATACTATATGCCCCAGAAAAGTCACCGAGTTCAGTCAGAACTCACATTTAGAGAACTTAGCATACAACTTACGATCATGGAGCATCTGTAATGCCACTTGCAAATGATCCAGGTCCTCCACTTGTAGGAGAGAATATACCAAAATGTCATTAATGAACACTATTACGAAAATATCTGAAAATAGCTTAAACACCCGATTCATCAAGTCCATAAAAGTCGTTGATGCGTTGGTTAAACCAAAGACATAACAAGAATCTCATAGTGACCATATCTGGTTTGAAAGGTTGTCTTTGGAATATCATTCTCCTTGACTCATAACTGATGGTATCCCGATCGAAGATTGATCTTTGAGAAATACTTGGCGCCTTACAATTGATCAAACAAATAATCAATCCTGGGAAGCAAGTATTTATTCTTAATAGTCACCTTATTCAGTTGACGATAATCGATATACATTCTTAAGGAACCGTCTTTCTTAAGAACAAATAACACGGGTGCACCCCACGGGGAAATACTTGCCTAATAAAGCCTTTTTCTAGAAGATCGTCCAACTGAGCTTTTAGTTCTTTTAACTCAGCATGAGCCATTTGATATGGAGGAATAGATATAGGATGAGTATCTAGGAGTATGTCGATAGCGAACTCAATTTCTCTTTAGGGAGGAACGCCAGGAAGTTCATCAGGGAATACGTTAGGAAATTCACTAATGATAGGGACTGATTGAAGGGTTGGAGGATTTGCCTCCGCTTTATGAACTCACACGACGTGGTAGATATATCATTTCGAGATCATTTTTTAAGCCTTAAGGTAGGAAATAAACCTCCCCTTAGGCATTGCAACATTGACTTTCCATTCAATGATGGGCTAGCATGGAAAATTAAAGTAAATGATTTTCGTCCAAAAATCTACATTAGCATAATAGGAAGCCAACCAATCTATTCCCATAATAACGTCAAGTTCTACCATTTCTAGTTTATTCAAATTAGATAAAGTATGGCTGTCGAAAATCCTTATATCAAAATTCCTATACACCTGCCTAACAATCACCGGCTCACCCACAGGTGTGGACACCTCGAATGACTTATATAATAATTCAGGCTCTTTTCCACACTTACCATCAACAAATATGGTAATATATGACATGGTATAACCCAGATCTATCAAAGAATATACATTAAGAGAGAAAATGGATAATATACATGTAACCACGTTCGGAGACGACTCAAGATCTTATCATCCCGATAATGCATAAATGCAGTTTTGATGACCGCCTGAACTAGTCGCTCCATCCCTACCCCTTCATCTACCTCTACCAGCTGAGGTCTACGTGCCCTGCCCAAGGGGGCGTACTAATGAAGAAGAAGATGCTACATACCCTGTTGGCTATTCCATACCGCCTCCACCCCTGCCCAAGGGAGGCAACTGTGCATTCCAAGATTTCAATGCCCTTCAAGGCCAACGGTCGGCTCACTAACCAATCTTCTTCTCTCTGTATCATGTGTACATGATTGGCACCAAGACTCGGGAGGGGATTCATATCCACATTAGGCGTTGCGACTTCTAATATGAGCTCTCTCTTATCAATCAAATCGTGTAACTTATGCTAAAGGTTGATTCAATCCTCGGTTGAATGTCCATTCGCACCGAAATGGTAAACACAAGTATGATCAGGTCGATAAAAGCAACTTTCCGGATTAATATACTTTGGCGGCATTACTTTGATGAGATCGGCGATGCTTAGCTTGGTAAATAGACTGGTTCACATTTCCGAAAGTGGTGGGAATATCCACGGAGGATTTTTCTCAATGTTCGGACGTGGCAAATTGTTAGTGGCCGGAGGTGGCTGATTACGATGATTTTATTAGTTTCGGGGTGATTGGTTTATGGGCGCGGTAATATGGTAATTTGTAGGTGGAGCTTGGTAAGTGGGTATATGTGTTTGATAATTCGGTTATGGAGCTTAGTAGTTGGGTTATGGAATTTGGTAGCTCAGCTCTGTGTAGTATACCGTCATAGGGCTGTAAGGGGACAATTATGATATGTAGCTATATGGCGGAGGAGATTGGTATACATCAAAGGATGATTATTATCCTTTCCTTATACGGCTTCTCGGGTTCGGGGTAACACTTGTCACTTCCTCCTTCTTCTTCTTGGCGACTCCAATAGAGCTTGATATGCCAGCCTTGCTCACAACACTGGTAATTGTTCCTATTTTGAGACCATTTTCTATGGTCTATCCCATATTGACCAGATTAGTGAATGACCTCACAGTCATAGCCAACATTTTGTCATAACAATCTGTAACCTAATATCGGATGAATGTCGAAACTAGTTCTTCTTCACTCATTAGAGGCTATACTCGGGCAGCCTCGACCCTCCACCTACTGGCGTATTCTTGATAAGTCTCTGTTGATTTTGGCGGATCTTTTCCAGAGAGTAGCGGTCAGGTACATTTCCCACATTGAAGTGGAACCTATCCATGAAAGTTGTCGACATCTCTTCCCAAGAATTCTAGCGATTGATATCTTGTGCGGTAAACCATTTGGTTGCTTCACCCATGAGGCTTCATCTAAAGAGCCTTTTTAGTAATGCCTAATTTTCTTTGGCCCCGACCAGCTGGTCACAGTAAGCTCTTATATGAGCTTTGGGGTTCCCGATACCATTGAAGTGTTCGAATTTGGGCACTTTGAAACCTTCCGGCAAATCCAAATCAGGATGCATGCACAGATCATTATATCTCAATCTTGTTGATTTGTGGGAACCCTTGAACATATCCATCATCTTCTGTTCTATTTCCCTATCTCTTCCGTCCTTCTCGGCCTTCCATGCCTTTTCCATCTCCTCGTAATGATCTAGCTCTAGCAAGGAGTCAATAGGGGGTAATTGGGGTATGCAAGGATAATGTGGGATACATAGGGTGACTTTTAGGAGTGGTATAGGTAATAGTATTTTGGTGAAAGCTGGGGTTGGCATAAATTGATGACGCCTGAAAGGCGGGCACACATTGGAAGGTCCCAGCCATGTGGGTGACATTTGTTGGAGGTGGTGTTTGGTAAGAGGCCCCAGTGTGGGCATTTGGGAAGTGTTTGGGTAAAGGTGAATTTAGAGAGGGAAAGGGTGGTGGAGGCCTTCTTGCCTAACGGCATATGCTTCTTTGGCAGCGTTGGCAATTTCATTCTTTGCGACCTTTTCTTGAAGGTCGGCTACTTGCTTGAGTAGTATAGTGATTACGTCCTTGGTATGCGAGGCATTTTGGAAATCTTGAGGAACTATGCCCTCGATTAGGGCACTCTTGTTGCGATTATCCTTAGGAGTACCAGTTATGTTGGTTTGATTGTCTTGGTTTAGGGATGTTGCCACTACTTTTGATCTGGTAAAATATGCCAGTGTTTCGCGATGGATCGGCCCTTTTCTATAAGAATAAAAACAACTCAAAGGCAAATGGCATTAGTACGTTGTCAGAAATCATAATGCAAAATATCGCGCATAAGTTGAAAATAAATCACGTAGACTCATGTATTCGATTTCAACCCTTGATTGATTCTTTCATTCCGGGGTGTTTTGGTCATTTTGGCCTATTTTTGGTTTTTAGAGTTTCAATTTGAAAGTTTTCGGTTGATTTGCCATCACGTTGTTATTGAACTTGAACACATCCTAAAAATAAAAGGAAGGGATTATAATTTATATAGTATAGGGGTCGAGTCTTATGTAGACTGCCTATGTATCGCTCCTTGGGAAATCAGGCCCTTCCGTAGTTCGGGTTACATAGAAATTATAAACTAATTTCTTTGACCCAAACTTAAATCTACCCTGACCAGGCCCGATATGGTCTTTCCACTTATCACGTATCAGGACATCAAGTCACATGTGGTTTCGTGTACAAAAAAAAATCGAAGGGGGATACTTTTAATTGAAAGTTGTAAAGGGGACGCCTAAAGTACCCAAAAATGACTTCGCCCTGAAGCCATGGTAGTTCATCGTCCTTACGACCATGCCTTTTTCGCCAGCTTCTTTAAAAGTGGCCTCATATCACGGGCTAGATATCGCTAGTGTTCACTAAATGTTGCAATTCTATTTTGAAGGCTTCACACTCTTTGATGTCATGCCTGGGAGCTCTTGAATGGTACAAATAGATCTGTATCTTTGAATTGCTTGGGAAGATTTGGTAGGTACTCTGGAGAGGTTAAAATTTGCTGAGGAGGCACTATAATGAGAAGAGGTCGGCATACGAGTCGCCAAAAGTAATAAAGTCATAACACCAGAATCGTGTGCCCATGGTGATTCTTGCACCATCCATGGCATGGTCATGGACCAATAGGGAGTGAGGTCCCCAAAAGTGATGGATGACTTTCAGATCGATCAGTCTGACAACCCTTTTCTAAAAGGCCATACAATCATCCATGTCATAGCCGTGC
The DNA here is from genome assembly GCA_029783415.1 of Anisodus acutangulus. Classification (NCBI taxonomy): domain Eukaryota; kingdom Viridiplantae; phylum Streptophyta; class Magnoliopsida; order Solanales; family Solanaceae; genus Anisodus; species Anisodus acutangulus. The sequence goes on from CM056496.1 coordinate 23,523,149, forward strand.
CGGTTCCTGTGGTATGGGCACCTTTTGTGAGCAAAGAGAGGTGCATAAATTTGGAGGATCCTGGGCTAACTTTTGCCCATCTAATGACTTTCATCATGTCAAAAATATCGATGTTACGCACTTATCTTGGTGAGACTCTAAAGTAGGACCCACAGTCTTTGAGGGAAATCGCCCACCACATTGGAGATGGTTCACGGGAAGGCCCTTGTGGCATCCCGCATGAGTCAGTAGCTTCATTGAGAAAACTCTATTATATTCCCCGATATCTTCCCCGTAAGGCATCAGGTTATCTTTTTGTGGTTGTGTTAGAGGGATATAGTAATCCATCATAGTTTGTACTTCTCCAGGAAGGCTTTGGTATTGCAGTTTTCCTTCGGGATATTTTTCAGTCAGTTTCTCCACGAATTCCAGAATCTCGTCCAGTTTCTTCATTTTGGCATTCGCCACATTGGTCTTATAGTCAACCTCCTTCAATTTGTCTCTTGACAACTCAATCTTGGCATTGATCTTGCGGATCTTGATCTTAAGAGACTTCTAAGTCTCTTCATCGCTTATCAGGTCTATAACTGGTGAGGTGGTACTGTGACTGTCTGGAGTCTCCATTAGTGGAAAATCAAACTTTGAGAGGAGGTTAAATTAGTCAACTTTGGTATTTCATTTGTTTTTCTTTTTGGATTAGTGTCCGGAATGTGGGACCAATCAGGAGTTCAAGATGGAATATATGAAAGCACATAAGCAATTTATATCACAAAAGCACATAAACAATTACAATATTTGCGTTCATATGCTTCATTACTCCAAGGATTCTAATCGTTTGAAGCATAAATGTGCCAAATTTTAATAAATCCATTGCCCCTCATAATCATTTCATTAAAATATAATATTTTCCCCGAAGGGATTACAAAGCATAAATAAAGCGGTAAATCAGAAAAAGTCTACTGTAGTGGCTGATGATTAAGCTCTGTCAGTCCGAGATTTTTTGGCCCTTCGAAGGGCGGCCTAAATCCGGAGATTAGTAGACATTAGAACTGACCCAACCTATTGGCTCCTTTCTATAAGTGTCACTTTTCCAACGATATCCATAACTTTCTTTATATGAGTGTCTAAATCTTCGAGACACTCATCGGTAAAGTCGACCTCCTCGGCCAAGCTAGCTATGACAAACTGATCATGCCCAAAATCATATAGGAATACACGATTACGAGTTTGCTAAATGCATATCGCTAACAAATCTCTACTGACAATAAATGAGGAATTGATTTCGAATATAGCGGTCTATGTATGGGAACAACTCATAGGTAGTTGTGACGGTTGAATAAGGAACCAAGATTTGAACCCAGAGTGGAGCATAAGGCCATATGTATAAAGAACTCCTGAATAATAGAGGTTGAGGTAAGTCGATGCATTGCAATGTGCTTGCTTAGGATGAATATGAGAATGAGGTTGTTAATACTTAAAGAGCGGATGGGAAAGCTAAGAAAAAAACTTTCTAAGCCCATGACATAGCGATGAAAGATCAAGAAGACCAAGAAATCCAAAAAAAACCAAAAAATACAAGATTGAAATTCAAGAGAAAAAAAATCCAAGAACATCAAGTTTTAAAATTAATTTCTTCCAAGAATGAGAATTCTTGTTTCTTGAATCATTTTCTAAATAGGTTTCTTGTTTCTTGATAATATTATAATAGGAATTTAATTTTCTATCATTAGTAGAATCTTTATCCTAGTTCTAGTAGGATTCTAGTTTTCTTTATTCGTTTACTTATAGAATAGGGATTTTGCTTTTCTTGTTTTTAGCTATTTCTTTTCTAGAGTAGATAGGGAACGGTAAGGAAATGCTAAACGTATGGGATTCAAAAACTAAAGCATGGAGAGTAATCAAAGACAAAGTCATATGTAGGCTCAAGAGGAGCTATTCAGAATTTATGAATAAAAGGGTAAGTCGAGTTACATCGAGAGGAGGTGTATGCAAAACCTTGAAGAATTTGAGTCAAGAGGTCGGACAAGACGTCAATCTCACAAGTATGTGGCAACAACTCTCTGGAAGTATTTTCAAGTAGAAAGTAACATCATGAGAGGCTAGGATAAGCAATCAAGCTGAGGGGCTATGAATCCTGGAAATAAAGGCAAACAATTAAAGACTATACTCAAAATGAACGAAAGGGGATACGATGGTAAGAAGAATAGTGGTGGGAGGTTAGAGATGCCCAAAATCCTATAGGGATACACGATTACGAGTTTGCTAAATGCATATCGCTAACAAATCTCTACTGACAATAAATGAGGAATTGATTTCGAATATAGCGGTCTATGTATGGGAACAACTCATAGGTAGTTGTGACGGTTGAATAAGGAACCAAGATTTGAACCCAGAGTGGAGCATAAGGCCAGATGTATAAAGAACTCCTGAATAATAGAGGTTGAGGTAAGTCGATGCATTGCAATGTGCTTGCTTAGGATGAATATGAGAATGAGGTTGTTAACACTTAAAGAGTGCATGGGAAAGCTAAGAAAAAAACTTTCTAAGCCCATGACATAGAGATGAAAGATCAAGAAGACCAAGAAATCCAAAAAAAACCAAAAAATACAAGATTGAAATTCAAGAGAAAAAAAATCCAAGAACATCAAGTTTTAAAATTAATTTCTTCCAAGAATGAGAATTCTTGTTTCTTGAATCATTTTCTAAATAGGTTTCTTGTTTCTTGATAATATTATAATAGGAATTTAATTTTCTATCATTAGTAGAATCTTTATCCTAGTTCTAGTAGGATTCTAGTTTTCTTTATTCGTTTACTTATAGAATAGGGATTTTGCTTATAGAATAGGGATTTTACTTTTCTTGTTTTTAGCTATTTCATTTCTAGAGTAGATAGGGAACGGTAAGGAAATGCTAAACGTATGGGATTCAAAAACTAAAGCATGGAGAGTAATCAAAGACAAAGTCATATGTAGGCTCAAGAGGAGCTATTCAGAATTTATGAATAAAAGGGTAAGTCGAGTTACATCGAGAGGAGGTGTATGCAAAACCTTGAAGAATTTGAGTCAAGAGGTCGGACAAGACGTCAATCTCACAAGTATGTGGCAACAACTCTCTGGAAGTATTTTCAAGTAGAAAGTAACATCATGAGAGGCTAGGATAAGCAATCAAGCTGAGGGGCTATGAATCCTGGAAATAAAGGCAAACAATTAAAGACTATACTCAAAATGAACGAAAGGGGATACGATGGTAAGAAGAATAGTGGTGGGAGGTTAGAGATGCCCAAAATCCTATAGGGATACACGATTACGAGTTTGCTAAATGCATATCGCTAACAAATCTCTACTGACAATAAATGAGGAATTGATTTCGAATATAGCGGTCTATGTATGGGAACAACTCATAGGTAGTTGTGACGGTTGAATAAGGAACCAAGATTTGAACCCAGAGTGGAGCATCAGGCCTAATGTATAAAGAACTCCTGAATAATAGAGGTTGAGGTAAGTCGATGCATTGCAATGTGCTTGCTTAGGATGAATATGAGAATGAGGTTGTTAACACTTAAAGAGTGCATGGGAAAGCTAAGAAAAAAACTTTCTAAGCCCATGACATAGAGATGAAAGATCAAGAAGACCAAGAAATCCAAAAAAAACCAAAAAATACAAGATTGAAATTCAAGAGAAAAAAAATCCAAGAACATCAAGTTTTAAAATTAATTTCTTCCAAGAATGTGAATTCTTGTTTCTTGAATCATTTTCTAAATAGGTTTCTTGTTTCTTGATAATATTATAATAGGAATTTAATTTTCTATCATTAGTAGAATCTTTATCCTAGTTCTAGTAGGATTCTAGTTTTCTTTATTCGTTTACTTATAGAATAGGGATTTTGCTTTTCTTGTTTTTAGATATTTCTTTTCTAGAGTAGATAGGGAACAGTAAGGAAATGCTAAACGTATGGGATTCAAAAACTAAAGCATGGAGAGTAATCAAAGACAAAGTCATATGTAGGCTCAAGAGGAGCTATTCAGAATTTATGAATAAAAGGGTAAGTCGAGTTACATCGAGAGGAGGTGTATGCAAAACCTTGAAGAATTTGAGTCAAGAGGTCGGACAAGACGTCAATCTCACAAGTATGTGGCAACAACTCTCTGGAAGTATTTTCAAGTAGAAAGTAACATCATGAGAGGCTAGGATAAGCAATCAAGATGAGGGGCTATGAATCCTGGAAATAAAGGCAAACAATTAAAGACTATACTCAAAATGAACGAAAGGGGATACGATGGTAAGAAGAATAGTGGTGGGAGGTTAGAGATGCCCAAAATCCTATAGGGATACACGATTACGAGTTTGCTAAATGCATATCGCTAACAAATCTCTACTGACAATAAAGGAGGAATTGATTTCGAATATAGCGGTCTATGTATGGGAACAACTCATAGGTAGTTGTGACGGTTGAATAAGGAACCAAGATTTGAACCCAGAGTGGAGCATAAGGCCAGATATATAAAGAACTCCTGAATAATAGAGGTTGAGGTAAGTCGATGCATTGCAATGTGCTTGCTTAGGATGAATATGAGAATGAGGTTGTTAACACTTAAAGAGCATATGGGAAAGCTAAGAAAAAAAACTTTCTAAGCCCATGACATAGCGATGAAAGATCAAGAAGACCAAGAAATCCAAAAAAAACCAAAAAATACAAGATTGAAATTCAAGAGAAAAAAAATCCAAGAACATCAAGTTTTAAAATTAATTTCTTCCAAGAATGTGAATTCTTGTTTCTTGAATCATTTTCTAAATAGGTTTCTTGTGTCTTGATAATATTATAATAGGAATTTAATTTTCTATCATTAGTAGAATCTTTATCCTAGTTCTAGTAGGATTCTAGTTTTCTTCATTCGTTTACTTAGAGAATAGGGATTTTACTTATAGAATAGGGATTTTACTTTTCTTGTTTTTAGCTATTTCTTTTCTAGAGTAGATAGGGAACGGTAAGGAAATGCTAAACGTATGGGATTCAAAAACTAAAGCATGGAGAGTAATCAAAGACAAAGTCATATGTAGGCTCAAGAGGAGCTATTCAGAATTTATGAATAAAAGGGTAAGTCGAGTTACATCGAGAGGAGGTGTATGCAAAACCTTGAAGAATTTGAGTCAAGAGGTCGGACAAGACGTCAATCTCACAAGTATGTGGCAACAACTCTCTGGAAGTATTTTCAAGTAGAAAGTAACATCATGAGAGGCTAGGATAAGCAATCAAGCTGAGGGGCTATGAATCCTGGAAATAAAGGCAAACAATTAAAGACTATACTCAAAATGAACGAAAGGGGATACGATGGTAAGAAGAATAGTGGTGGGAGGTTAGAGATGCCCAAAATCCTATAGGGATACACGATTACGAGTTTGCTAAATGCATATCGCTAACAAATCTCTACTGACAATAAAGGAGGAATTGATTTCGAATATAGCGGTCTATGTATGGGAACAACTCATAGGTAGTTGTGACGGTTGAATAAGGAACCAAGATTTGAACCCAGAGTGGAGCATAAGGCCAGATGTATAAAGAACTCCTGAATAATAGAGGTTGAGGTAAGTCGATGCATTGCAATGTGCTTGCTTAGGATGAATATGAGAATGAGGTTGTTAACACTTAAAGAGTGCATGGGAAAGCTAAGAAAAAAACTTTCTAAGCCCATGACATAGAGATGAAAGATCAAGAAGACCAAGAAATCCAAAAAAAACCAAAAAATACAAGATTGAAATTCAAGAGAAAAAAAATCCAAGAACATCAAGTTTTTAAATTAATTTCTTCCAAGAATGTGAATTCTTGTTTCTTGAATCATTTTCTAAATAGGTTTCTTGTGTCTTGATAATATTATAATAGGAATTTAATTTTCTATCATTAGTAGAATCTTTATCCTAGTTCTAGTAGGATTCTAGTTTTCTTCATTCGTTTACTTAGAGAATAGGGATTTTACTTTTCTTGTTTTTAGCTATTTCTTTTCTAGAGTAGATAGGGAACGGTAAGGAAATGCTAAACGTATGGGATTCAAAAACTAAAGCATGGAGAGTAATCAAAGACAAAGTCATATGTAGGCTCAAGAGGAGCTATTCAGAATTTATGAATAAAAGGGTAAGTCGAGTTACATCGAGAGGAGGTGTATGCAAAACCTTGAAGAATTTGAGTCAAGAGGTCGGACAAGACGTCAATCTCACAAGTATGTGGCAACAACTCTCTGGAAGTATTTTCAAGTAGAAAGTAACATCATGAGAGGCTAGGATAAGCAATCAAGCTGAGGGGCTATGAATCCTGGAAATAAAGGCAAACAATTAAAGACTATACTCAAAATGAACGAAAGGGGATACGATGGTAAGAAGAATAGTGGTGGGAGGTTAGAGATGCCCAAAATCCTATAGGGATACACGATTACAAGTTTGCTAAATGCATATCGCTAACAAATCTCTACTGACAATAAAGGAGGAATTGATTTCGAATATAGCGGTCTATGTATGGGAACAACTCATAGGTAGTTGTGACGGTTGAATAAGGAACCAAGATTTGAACCCAGAGTGGAGCATAAGGCCAGATGTATAAAGAACTCCTGAATAATAGAGGTTGAGGTAAGTCGATGCATTGCAATGTGCTTGCTTAGGATGAATATGAGAATGAGGTTGTTAACACTTAAAGAGTGCATGGGAAAGCTAAGAAAAAAACTTTCTAAGCCCATGACATAGAGATGAAAGATCAAGAAGACCAAGAAATCCAAAAAAAACCAAAAAATACAAGATTGAAATTCAAGAGAAAAAAAATCCAAGAACATCAAGTTTTAAAATTAATTTCTTCCAAGAATGTGAATTCTTGTTTCTTGAATCATTTTCTAAATAGGTTTCTTGTGTCTTGATAATATTATAATAGGAATTTAATTTTCTATCATTAGTAGAATCTTTATCCTAGTTCTAGTAGGATTCTAGTTTTCTTTATTCGTTTACTTATAGAATAGGGATTTTACTTTTCTTGTTTTTAGCTATTTCTTTTCTAGAGTAGATAGGGAACGGTAAGGAAATGCTAAACGTATGGGATTCAAAAACTAAAGCATGGAGAGTAATCAAAGACAAAGTCATATGTAGGCTCAAGAGGAGCTATTCAGAATTTATGAATAAAAGGGTAAGTCGAGTTACATCGAGAGGAGGTGTATGCAAAACCTTGAAGAATTTGAGTCAAGAGGTCGGACAAGACGTCAATCTCACAAGTATGTGGCAACAACTCTCTGAAAGTATTTTCAAGTAGAAAGAAACATCATGAGAGGCTAGGATAAGCAATCAAGCTGCGGGCCTATGAATCCTGGAAATAAAGGCAAATAATTAAAGACTATACTCAAAATGAACGAAAGGGGATACGATGGTAAGAAGAATAGTGGTGGGAGGTTAGAGATGCCCAAAATCCTATAGGGATACACGATTACGAGTTTGCTAAATGCATATCGCTAACAAATCTCTACTGACAATAAATGAGGAATTGATTTCGAATATAGCGGTCTATGTATGGGAACAACTCATAGGTAGTTGTGACGGTTGAATAAGGAACCAAGATTTGAACCCAGAGTGGAGCATAAGGCCAGATGTATAAAGAACTCCTGAATAATAGAGGTTGAGGTAAGTCGATGCATTGCAATGTGCTTTCTTAGGATGAATATGAGAATGAGGTTGTTAACACTTAAAGAGTGCATGGGAAAGCTAAGAAAAAAACTTTCTAAGCCCATGACATAGAGATGAAAGATCAAGAAGACCAAGAAATCCAAAAAAAACCAAAAAATACAAGATTGAAATTCAAGAGAAAAAAATCCAAGAACATCAAGTTTTAAATTAATTTCTTCCAAGAATGTGAATTCTTGTTTCTTGAATCATTTTCTAAATAGGTTTCTTGTGTCTTGATAATATTATAATAGGAATTTAATTTTCTATCATTAGTAGAATCTTTATCCTAGTTCTAGTAGGATTCTAGTTTTCTTCATTCGTTTACTTAGAGAATAGGGATTTTACTTATAGAATAGGGATTTTACTTTTCTTGTTTTTAGCTATTTCATTTCTAGAGTAGATAGGGAACGGTAAGGAAATGCTAAACGTATGGGATTCAAAAACTAAAGCATGGAGAGTAATCAAAGACAAAGTCATATGTAGGCTCAAGAGGAGCTATTCAGAATTTATGAATAAAAGGGTAAGTCGAGTTACATCGAGAGGAGGTGTATGCAAAACCTTGAAGAATTTGAGTCAAGAGGTCGGACAAGACGTCAATCTCACAAGTATGTGGCAACAACTCTCTGGAAGTATTTTCAAGTAGAAAGTAACATCATGAGAGGCTAGGATAAGCAATCAAGGCTGAGGGGGTATGAATCCTGGAAATAAAGGCAAACAATTAAAGACTATACTCAAAATGAGCGAAAGGGGATACGATGGTAAGAAGAATAGTGGTGGGAGGTTAGAGATGCCCAAAATCCTATAGGGATACACGATTACGAGTTTGCTAAATGCATATCGCTAACAAATCTCTACTGACAATAAATGAGGAATTGATTTCGAATATAGCGGTCTATGTATGGGAACAACTCATAGGTAGTTGTGACGGTTGAATAAGGAACCAAGATTTGAACCCAGAGTGGAGCATAAGGCCAGATGTATAAAGAACTCCTGAATAATAGAGGTTGAGGTAAGTCGATGCATTGCAATGTGCTTGCTTAGGATGAATATGAGAATGAGGTTGTTAACACTTAAAGAGTGCATGGGAAAGCTAAGAAAAAAACTTTCTAAGCCCATGACATAGAGATGAAAGATCAAGAAGACCAAGAAATCCAAAAAAAACCAAAAAATACAAGATTGAAATTCAAGAGAAAAAAAATCCAAGAACATCAAGTTTTTAAATTAATTTCTTCCAAGAATGTGAATTCTTGTTTCTTGAATCATTTTCTAAATAGGTTTCTTGTGTCTTGATAATATTATAATAGGAATTTAATTTTCTATCATTAGTAGAATCTTTATCCTAGTTCTAGTAGGATTCTAGTTTTCTTCATTCGTTTACTTAGAGAATAGGGATTTTACTTATAGAATAGGGATTTTACTTTTCTTGTTTTTAGCTATTTCATTTCTAGAGTAGATAGGGAACGGTAAGGAAATGCTAAACGTACGGGATTCAAAAACTAAAGCATGGAGAGTAATCAAAGACAAAGTCATATGTAGGCTCAAAAGGAGCTATTCAGAATTTATGAATAAAAGGGTAAGTCGAGTTACATCGAGAGGAGGTGTATGCAAAACCTTGAAGAATTTGAGTCAAGAGGTCGGACAAGACGTCAATCTCACAAGTATGTGGCAACAACTCTCTGGAAGTATTTTCAAGTAGAAAGTAACATCATGAGAGGCTAGGATAAGCAATCAAGCTGAGGGGCTATGAATCCTGGAAATAAAGGCAAACAATTAAAGACTATACTCAAAATGAACGAAAGGGGATACGATGGTAAGAAGAATAGTGGTGGGAGGTTAGAGATGCCCAAAATCCTATAGGGATACACGATTACGAGTTTGCTAAATGCATATCGCTAACAAATCTCTACTGACAATAAATGAGGAATTGATTTCGAATATAGCGGTCTATGTATGGGAACAACTCATAGGTAGTTGTGACGGTTGAATAAGGAACCAAGATTTGAACCCAGAGTGGAGCATAAGGCCAGATGTATAAAGAACTCCTGAATAATAGAGGTTGAGGTAAGTCGATGCATTGCAATGTGCTTGCTTAGGATGAATATGAGAATGAGGTTGTTAACACTTAAAGAGTGCATGGGAAAGCTAAGAAAAAAACTTTCTAAGCCCATGACATAGAGATGAAAGATCAAGAAGACCAAGAAATCCAAAAAAACCAAAAAATACAAGATTGAAATTCAAGAGAAAAACAATCCAAGAACATCAAGTTTTAAATTAATTTCTTCCAAGAATGTGAATTCTTGTTTCTTGAATCATTTTCTAAATAGGTTTCTTGTGTCTTGATAATATTATAATAGGAATTTAATTTTCTATCATTAGTAGAATCTTTATCCTAGTTCTAGTAGGATTCTAGTTTTCTTCATTCGTTTACTTAGAGAATAGGGATTTTACTTATAGAATAGGGATTTTACTTTTCTTGTTTTTAGCTATTTCTTTTCTAGAGTAGATAGGGAACAGTAAGGAAATGCTAAACGTATGGGATTCAAAAACTAAAGCATGGAGAGTAATCAAAGACAAAGTCATATGTAGGCTCAAGAGGAGCTATTCAGAATTTATGAATAAAAGGGTAAGTCGAGTTACATCGAGAGGAGGTGTATGCAAAACCTTGAAGAATTTGAGTCAAGAGGTCGGACAAGACGTCAATCTCACAAGTATGTGGCAACAACTCTCTGGAAGTATTTTCAAGTAGAAAGTAACATCATGAGAGGCTAGGATAAGCAATCAAGATGAGGGGCTATGAATCCTGGAAATAAAGGCAAACAATTAAAGACTATACTCAAAATGAACGAAAGGGGATACGATGGTAAGAAGAATAGTGGTGGGAGGTTAGAGATGCCCAAAATCCTATAGGGATACACGATTACGAGTTTGCTAAATGCATATCGCTAACAAATCTCTACTGACAATAAATGAGGAATTGATTTCGAATATAGCGGTCTATGTATGGGAACAACTCATAGGTAGTTGTGACGGTTGAATAAGGAACCAAGATTTGAACCCAGAGTGGAGCATAAGGCCAGATGTATAAAGAACTCCTGAATAATAGAGGTTGAGGTAAGTCGATGCATTGCAATGTGCTTGCTTAGGATGAATATGAGAATGAGGTTGTTAACACTTAAAGAGTGCATGGGAAAGCTAAGAAAAAAACTTTCTAAGCCCATGACATAGAGATGAAAGATCAAGAAGACCAAGAAATCCAAAAAAAAAACAAAAAATACAAGATTGAAATTCAAGAGAAAAAAAATCCAAGAACATCAAGTTTTAAAATTAATTTCTTCCAAGAATGTGAATTCTTGTTTCTTGAATCATTTTCTAAATAGGTTTCTTGTGTCTTGATAATATTATAATAGGAATTTAATTTTCTATCATTAGTAGAATCTTTATCCTAGTTCTAGTAGGATTCTAGTTTTCTTCATTCGTTTACTTAGAGAATAGGGATTTTACTTATAGAATAGGGATTTTACTTTTCTTGTTTTTAGCTATTTCTTTTCTAGAGTAGATAGGGAACAGTAAGGAAATGCTAAACGTATGGGATTCAAAAACTAAAGCATGGAGAGTAATCAAAGACAAAGTCATATGTAGGCTCAAGAGGAGCTATTCAGAATTTATGAATAAAAGGGTAAGTCGAGTTACATCGAGAGGAGGTGTATGCAAAACCTTGAAGAATTTGAGTCAAGAGGTGGGACAAGCCGTCAGCCTCTCAAGTATGTCGCAACAACTCTCTGGAACTCTTTTCAAGTAGAAAGTAACATCATGAGAGGCTAGGATAAGCAATCAAGGCTGAGGGCTATGAATCCTGGATATAACGGAAAACCATTAAAGCCTCTACTCAAAATGAGCGAAAGGGGATACGATGGTAAGAAGAATAGTGGTGGGAGGTTAGAGATGCCCAAAATCCTATAGGGATACACGATTACGAGTTTGCTAAATGCATATCGCTAACAAATCTCTACTGACAATAAATGAGGAATTGATTTCGAATATAGCGGTCTATGTATGGGAACAACTCATAGGTAGTTGTGACGGTTGAATAAGGAACCAAGATTTGAACCCAGAGTGGAGCATAAGGCCAGATGTATAAAGAACTCCTGAATAATAGAGGTTGAGGTAAGTCGATGCATTGCAATGTGCTTGCTTAGGATGAATATGAGAATGAGGTTGTTAACACTTAAAGAGTGCATGGGAAAGCTAAGAAAAAAACTTTCTAAGCCCATGACATAGAGATGAAAGATCAAGAAGACCAAGAAATCCAAAAAAACCCAAAAAATACAAGATTGAAATTCAAGAGAAAAAAAATCCAAGAACATCAAGTTTTAAAATTAATTTCTTCCAAGAATGTGAATTCTTGTTTCTTGAATCATTTTCTAAATAGGTTTCTTGTGTCTTGATAATATTATAATAGGAATTTAATTTTCTATCATTAGTAGAATCTTTATCCTAGTTCTAGTAGGATTCTAGTTTTCTTTCTTCGTTTACTTATAGAATAGGGATTTTACTTTTCTTGTTTTTAGCTATTTCTTTTCTAGAGTAGATAGGGAACCGTAAGGAAATGCTAAACGTATGGGATTCAAAAACTAAAGCATGGAGAGTAATCAAAGACAAAGTCATATGTAGGCTCAAGAGGAGCTATTAAGAATTTATGAATAAAAGGGTAAGTCGAGTTACATCGAGAGGAGGTGTATGCAAAACCTTGAAGAATTTGAGTCAAGAGGTCGGACAAGACGTCAATCTCACAAGTATGTGGCAACAACTCTCTGGAAGTATTTTCAAGTAGAAATTAACATCATGAGAGGCTAGGATAAGCAATCAAGCTGAGGGCTATGAATCCTGGAAATAAAGGCAAACAATTAAAGACTATACTCAAAATGAACGAAAGGGGATACGATGGTAAGAAGAATAGTGGTGGGAGGTTAGAGATGCCCAAAATCCTATAGGGATACACGATTACGAGTTTGCTAAATGCATATCGCTAACAAATCTCTATTGACAATAAATGAGGAATTGATTTCGAATATAGCGGTCTATGTATGGGAACAACTCATAGGTAGTTGTGACGGTTGAATAAGGAACCAAGATTTGAACCCAGTGGGGCGTAAGGCCGGATGTATAAAGAACTCCTGAATAATAGAGGTTGAGGTAAGTCGATGCATTGCAATGTGCTTGCTTAGGATGAATATGAGAATGAGGTTGTTAACACTTAAAGAGTGCATGGGAAAGCTAAGAAAAAAACTTTCTAAGCCCATGACATAGAGATGAAAGATCAAGAAGACCAAGAAATCCAAAAAAAACCAAAAAATACAAGATTGAAATTCAAGAGAAAAAAAATCCAAGAACATCAAGTTTTAAAATTAATTTCTTCCAAGAATGTGAATTCTTGTTTCTTGAATCATTTTCTAAATAGGTTTCTTGTGTCTTGATAATATTATAATAGGAATTTAATTTTCTATCATTAGTAGAATCTTTATCCTAGTTCTAGTAGGATTCTAGTTTTCTTCATTCGTTTACTTAGAGAATAGGGATTTTACTTATAGAATAGGGATTTTACTTTTCTTGTTTTTAGCTATTTCTTTTCTAGAGTAGATAGGGAACAGTAAGGAAATGCTAAACGTATGGGATTCAAAAACTAAAGCATGGAGAGTAATCAAAGACAAAGTCATATGTAGGCTCAAGAGGAGCTATTCAGAATTTATGAATAAAAGGGTAAGTCGAGTTACATCGAGAGGAGGTGTATGCAAAACCTTGAAGAATTTGAGTCAAGAGGTCGGACAAGACGTCAATCTCACAAGTATGTGGCAACAACTCTCTGGAAGTATTTTCAAGTAGAAAGTAACATCATGAGAGGCTAGGATAAGCAATCAAGCTGAGGGGCTATGAATCCTGGAAATAAAGGCAAACAATTAAAGACTATACTCAAAATGAACGAAAGGGGATACGATGGTAAGAAGAATAGTCGTGGGAGGTTAGAGATGCCCAAAATCCTATAGGGATACACGATTACGAGTTTGCTAAATGCATATCGCTAACAAATCTCTACTGACAATAAATGAGGAATTGATTTCGAATATAGCGGTCTATGTATGGGAACAACTCATAGGTAGTTGTGACGGTTGAATAAGGAACCAAGATTTGAACCCAGAGTGGAGCATAAGGCCAGATGTATAAAGAACTCCTGAATAATAGAGGTTGAGGTAAGTCGATGCATTGCAATGTGCTTGCTTAGGATGAATATGAGAATGAGGTTGTTAACACTTAAAGAGTGCATGGGAAAGCTAAGAAAAAAACTTTCTAAGCCCATGACATAGAGATGAAAGATCAAGAAGACCAAGAAATCCAAAAAAAACCAAAAAATACAAGATTGAAATTCAAGAGAAAAAAAATCCAAGAACATCAAGTTTTTAAATTAATTTCTTCCAAGAATGTGAATTCTTGTTTCTTGAATCATTTTCTAAATAGGTTTCTTGTGTCTTGATAATATTATAATAGGAATTTAATTTTCTATCATTAGTAGAATCTTTATCCTAGTTCTAGTAGGATTCTAGTTTTCTTCATTCGTTTACTTAGAGAATAGGGATTTTACTTATAGAATAGGGATTTTACTTTTCTTGTTTTTAGCTATTTCATTTCTAGAGTAGATAGGGGACAGTAAGGAAATGCTAATCGGATGCGCTTCAAAAACTAAAGCATGGAGAGTAATCAAAGTCAAAGTCATATGTAGGCTCAAGAGGAGCTATTCAGAATTTATGAATAAAAGGGTAAGTCGAGTTACATCGAGAGGAGGTGTATGCAAAACCTTGAAGAATTTGAGTCAAGAGGTCGGACAAGGCGGCAATCTCACAAGTATGTGGCAACAACTCTCTGGAAGTATTTTCAAGTAGAAAGTAACATCATGAGAGGTTAGGATAAGCAATCAAGCTGAGGGGCTATGAATCCTGGAAATAAAGGCAAACAATTAAAGACTATACTCAAAATGAACGAAAGGGGATACGATGGTAAGAAGAATAGTGGTGGGAGGTTAGAGATGCCCAAAATCCTATAGGGATACACGATTACGAGTTTGCTAAATGCATATCGCTAACAAATCTCTACTGACAATAAATGAGGAATTGATTTCGAATATAGCGGTCTATGTATGGGAACAACTCATAGGTAGTTGTGACGGTTGAATAAGGAACCAAGATTTGAACCCAGAGTGGAGCATAAGGCCAGATGTATAAAGAACTCCTGAATAATAGAGGTTGAGGTAAGTCGATGCATTGCCATGTGCTTGCTTAGGATGAATATGAGAATGAGGTTGGTAACACTTAAAGAGTGCATGGGAAAGCTAAGAAATTTTTTTTCTAAGCCCATGACATAGAGATGAAAGATCAAGAAGACCAAGAAATCCAAAAAAAACCAAAAAATACAAGATTGAAATTCAAGAGAAAAAAAATCCAAGAACATCAAGTTTTAAAATTAATTTCTTCCAAGAATGTGAATTCTTGTTTCTTGAATCATTTTCTAAATAGGTTTCTTGTTTCTTGATAATATTATAATAGGAATTTAATTTTCTATCATTAGTAGAATCTTTATCCTAGTTCTAGTAGGATTCTAGTTTTCTTTATTCGTTTACTTATAGAATAGGGATTTTGCTTTTCTTGTTTTTAGCTATTTCTTTTCTAGAGTAGATAGGGAACAGTAAGGAAATGCTAAGCGTATGGGATTCAAAAACTAAAGCATGGAGAGTAATCAAAGACAAAGTCATATGTAGGCTCAAGAGGAGCTATTCAGAATTTATGAATAAAAGGGTAAGTCGAGTTACATCGAGAGGAGGTGTATGCAAAACCTTGAAGAATTTGAGTCAAGAGGTCGGACAAGACGTCAATCTCACAAGTATGTGGCAACAACTCTCTGGAAGTATTTTCAAGTAGAAAGTAACATCATGAGAGGCTAGGATAAGCAATCAAGGTGAGGGGCTATGAATCCTGGAAATAAAGGCAAACAATTAAAGACTATACTCAAAATGAACGAAAGGGGATACGATGGTAAGAAGAATAGTGGTGGGAGGTTAGAGATGCCCAAAATCCTATAGGGATACACGATTACGAGTTTGCTAAATGCATATCGCTAACAAATCTCTACTGACAATAAATGAGGAATTGATTTCGAATATAGCGGTCTATGTATGGGAACAACTCATAGGTAGTTGTGAAGGTTGAATGAGGAACCAAGATTTGAACCCAGAGTGGAGCATAAGGCCAGATGTATAAAGAACTCCTGAATAATAGAGGTTGAGGTAAGTCGATGCATTGCCATGTGCTTGCTTAGGATGAATATGAGAATGAGGTTGGTAACACTTAAAGAGTGCATGGGAAAGCTAAGAAAAAATTTTTCTAAGCCCATGACATAGAGATGAAAGATCAAGAAGACCAAGAAATCCAAAAAAAACCAAAAAATACAAGATTGAAATTCAAGAGAAAAAAAATCCAAGAACATCAAGTTTTAAAATTAATTTCTTCCAAGAATGTGAATTCTTGTTTCTTGAATCATTTTCTAAATAGGTTTCTTGTGTCTTGATAATATTATAATAGGAATTTAATTTTCTATCATTAGTAGAATCTTTATCCTAGTTCTAGTAGGATTCTAGTTTTCTTCATTCGTTTACTTAGAGAATAGGGATTTTACTTATAGAATAGGGATTTTACTTTTCTTGTTTTTAGCTATTTCTTTTCTAGAGTAGATAGGGAACAGTAAGGAAATGCTAAGCGTATGGGATTCAAAAACTAAAGCATGGAGAGTAATCAAAGACAAAGTCATATGTAGGGTCAAGAGCAGCTATTCAGAATTTATGAATAAAAGGGTAAGTCGAGTTACATCGAGAGGAGGTGTATGCAAAACCTTGAAGAATTTGAGTCAAGAGGTCGGACAAGGCGTCAATCTCACAAGTATGTGGCAACAACTCTCTGGAAGTATTTTCAAGTAGAAAGTAACATCATGAGAGGCTAGGATAAGCAATCAAGCTGAGAGGCAATGAATCCTGGAAATAAAGGCAAACAATTAAAGACTATACTCAAAATGAACGAAAGGGGATACGATGGTAAGAAGAATAGTGGTGGGAGGTTAGAGATGCCCAAAATCCTATAGGGATACACGATTACGAGTTTGCTAAATGCATATCGCTAACAAATCTCTACTGACAATAAATGAGGAATTGATTTCGAATATAGCGGTCTATGTATGGGAACAACTCATAGGTAGTTGTGACGGTTGAATAAGGAACCAAGATTTGAACCCAGAGTGGAGCATAAGGCCAGATGTATAAAGAACTCCTGAATAATAGAGGTTGAGGTAAGTCGATGCATTGCAATGTGCTTGCTTAGGATGAATATGAGAATGAGGTTGTTAACACTTAAAGAGTGCATGGGAAAGCTAAGAAAAAACCTTTCTAAGCCCATGACATAGAGATGAAAGATCAAGAAGACCAAGAAATCCAAAAAAAACCAAAAAATACAAGATTGAAATTCAAGAGAAAAAAAATCCAAGAACATCAAGTTTTAAAATTAATTTCTTCCAAGAATGTGAATTCTTGTTTCTTGAATCATTTTCTAAATAGGTTTCTTGTGTCTTGATAATATTATAATAGGAATTTAATTTTCTATCATTAGTAGAATCTTTATCCTAGTTCTAGTAGGATTCTAGTTTTCTTCATTCGTTTACTTATAGAATAGGGATTTTACTTATAGAATAGGGATTTTGCTTTTCTTGTTTTTAGCTGTTCCTTTCCTAGAGTAGATAGGGAACAGTAAGGAAATGCTAAGCGTATGGGATTCAAAAACTAAAGCATGGAGAGTAATCAAAGACAAAGTCATATGTAGGCTCAAGAGGAGCTATTCAGAATTTATGAATAAAAGGGTAAGTCGAGTTACATCGAGAGGAGGTGTATGCAAAACCTTGAAGAATTTGAGTCAAGAGGTCGGACAAGACGTCAATCTCACAAGTATGTGGCAACAACTCTCTGGAAGTATTTTCAAGTAGAAAGTAACATCATGAGAGGCTAGGATAAGCAATCAAGGTAAACGGCTATGAATCCTGGAAATAAAGGCAAACAATTAAAGACTATACTCAAAATGAACGAAAGGGGATACGATGGTAAGAAGAATAGTGGTGGGAGGTTAGAGATGCCCAAAATCCTATAGGGATACACGATTACGAGTTTGCTAAATGCATATCGCTAACAAATCTCTACTGACAATAAAGGAGGAATTGATTTCGAATATAGCGGTCTATGTATGGGAACAACTCATAGGTAGTTGTGACGGTTGAATAAGGAACCAAGATTTGAACCCAGAGTGGAGCATAAGGCCAGATGTATAAAGAACTCCTGAATAATAGAGGTTGAGGTAAGTCGATGCATTGCAATGTGCTTGCTTAGGATGAATATGAGAATGAGGTTGTTAACACTTAAAGAGTGCATGGGAAAGCTAAGAAAAAAACTTTCTAAGCCCATGACATAGAGATGAAAGATCAAGAAGACCAAGAAATCCAAAAAAAACCAAAAAATACAAGATTGAAATTCAAGAGAAAAAAAATCCAAGAACATCAAGTTTTAAAATTAATTTCTTCCAAGAATGTGAATTCTTGTTTCTTGAATCATTTTCTAAATAGGTTTCTTGTGTCTTGATAATATTATAATAGGAATTTAATTTTCTATCATTAGTAGAATCTTTATCCTAGTTCTAGTAGGATTCTAGTTTTCTTTATTCGTTTACTTATAGAATAGGGATTTTGCTTTTCTTGTTTTTAGCTATTTCTTTTCTAGAGTAGATAGGGAACAGTAAGGAAATGCTAAGCGTATGGGATTCAAAAACTAAAGCATGGAGAGTAATCAAAGACAAAGTCATATGTAGGGTCAAGAGCAGCTATTCAGAATTTATGAATAAAAGGGTAAGTCGAGTTACATCGAGAGGAGGTGTATGCAAAACCTTGAAGAATTTGAGTCAAGAGGTCGGACAAGACGTCAATCTCACAAGTATGTGGCAACAACTCTCTGGAAGTATTTTCAAGTAGAAAGTAACATCATGAGAGGCTAGGATAAGCAATCAAGGTGAGGGCTATGAATCCTGGAAATAAAGGCAAACAATTAAAGACTATACTCAAAATGAGCGAAAGGGGATACGATGGTAAGAAGAATAGTGGTGGGAGGTTAGAGATGCCCAAAATCCTATAGGGATACACGATTCTGAGTTTGCTAAATGCATATCGCTAACAAATCTCTCTTGACAATAAATGAGGAATTGATTTCGAATATAGCGGTCTATGTATGGGAACAACTCATAGGTAGTTGTGACGGTTGAATAAGGAACCAAGATTTGAACCCAGTGGAGCATAAGGCCAGATGTATAAAGAACTCCTGAATAATAGAGGTTGAGGTAAGTCGATGCATTGCAATGTGCTTGCTTAGGATGAATATGAGAATGAGGTTGTTAACACTTAAAGAGTGCATGGGAAAGCTAAGAAAAAAACTTTCTAAGCCCATGACATAGAGATGAAAGATCAAGAAGACCAAGAAATCCAAAAAAACCAAAAATACAAGTATGACATTCAAGAAAAAAAATCCAAGAACATCAAGTTTTAAAATTAATTTCTTCCAAGAATGTGAATTCTTGTTTCTTGAATCATTTTCTAAATAGGTTTCTTGTGTCTTGATAATATTATAATAGGAATTTAATTTTCTATCATTAGTAGAATCTTTATCCTAGTTCTAGTAGGATTCTAGTTTTCTTCATTCGTTTACTTAGAGAATAGGGATTTTACTTTTCTTGTTTTTAGCTATTTCTTTTCTAGAGTAGATAGGGAACGGTAAGGAAATGCTAAACGTATGGGATTCAAAAACTAAAGCATGGAGAGTAATCAAAGACAAAGTCGTATGTAGGCTAAAGAGGAGTTATTCAGAATTTATGAATAAAAGGGTAAGTCGAGTTACATCGAGAGGAGGTGTATGCAAAACCTTGAAGAATTTGAGTCAAGAGGTCGGACAAGACGTCAATCTCACAAGTATGTGGCAACAACTGTCTGGAAGTATTTTCAAGTAGAAAGTAACATCATGAGAGGCTAGGATAAGCAATCAAGCTGAGAGGCAATGAATCCTGGAAATAAAGGCACACAATTAAAGACTATACTCAAAATGAACGAAAGGGGATACGATGGTAAGAAGAATAGTGGTGGGAGGTTAGAGATGCCCAAAATCCTATAGGGATACACGATTACGAGTTTGCTAAATGCATATCGCTAACAAATCTCAACTGACAATAAATGAGGAATTGATTTCCAATATAGCGGTCTATGTATGGGAACAACTCATAGGGAGTTGTGACGGTTGAATAAGGAACCAAGATTTGAACCCAGAGTGGAGCATAAGGCCAGATATATAAAGAACTCCTGAATAGTAGAGGTTGAGGTAAGTCGATGCATTGCAATGTGCATGCTTAGGATGAATATGAGAATGAGGTTGTTAACACTTAAAGAGTGGATGGGAAAGCTAAGAAAAAAACTTTCTAAGCCCATGACATAGTGATGAAAGATCAAGAAGACCAAGAAATCCAAAAAAAACCAAAAAATACAAGATTGAAATTCAAGAGAAAAAAAATCCAAGAACATCAAGTTTTAAAATTAATTTCTTCCAAGAATGTGAATTCTTGTTTCTTGAATCATTTTCTAAATAGGTTTCTTGTTTCTTGATAATATTATAATAGTAATTTAATTTTCTATCATTAGTAGAATCTTTATCCTAGTTCTAGTAGGATTCTAGTTTTCTTTATTCGTTTACTTATAGAATAGGGATTTTGCTTTTCTTGTTTTTAGATATTTCTTTTCTAGAGTAGATAGGGAACAGTAAGGAAATGCTAAACGTATGGGATTCAAAAACTAAAGCATGGAGAGTAATCAAAGACAAAGTCATATGTAGGCTCAAGAGGAGCTATTCAGAATTTATGAATAAAAGGGTAAGTCGAGTTACATCGAGAGGAGGTGTATGCAAAACCTTGAAGAATTTGAGTCAAGAGGTCGGACAAGACGTCAATCTCACAAGTATGTGGCAACAACTCTCTGGAAGTATTTTCAAGTAGAAAGTAACATCATGAGAGGCTAGGATAAGCAATCAAGGCTGAGGGCTATGAATCCTGGAAATCAAGCCAACCAATTAGAGCCTATACTCAAAGTGACCGAAAGGGGATACGATGCTAAGAAGAATAGTGGTGGGAGGTTAGAGATGCCCAAAATCCTATAGGGATACACGATTTCGAGTTTGCTAAATGCATATCGCTAACAAATCTCTCACTGACAATAAATGAGGAATTGATTTGAATATAGCGGTCTATGTATGGGAACAACTCATAGGTAGTTGTGACGGTTGAATAAGGAACCAAGATTTGAACCCAGTGGAGCATAAGGCCGGATATATAAAGAACTCCTGAATAATAGAGGTTGAGGTAAGTCGATGCATTGCAATGTGCTTGCTTAGGATGAATATGAGAATGAGGTTGTTAACACTTAAAGAGTGCATGGGAAAGGTAAGAAAAAAACTTTCTAAGCCCATGACATAGAGATGAAAGATCAAGAAGACCAAGAAATCCAAAAAAAACCAAAAAATACAAGATTGAAATTCAAGAGAAAAAAAATCCAAGAACATCAAGTTTTAAAATTAATTTCTTCCAAGAATGAGAATTCTTGTTTCTTGAATCATTTTCTAAATAGTTTTCTTGTTTCTTGATAATATTACAATAGGAATTTAATTTTCTATCATTAGTAGAATCTTTATCCTAGTTCTAGTAGGATTCTAGTTTTCTTTATTCGTTTACTTATAGAATAGGGATTTTGCTTTTCTTGTTTTTAGCTATTTCTTTTCTAGAGTAGATAGGGAACAGTAAGGAAATGCTAAGCGTATGGGATTCAAAAACTAAAGCATGGAGAGTAATCAAAGACAAAGTCATATGTAGGGTCAAGAGCAGCTATTCAGAATTTATGAATAAAAGGGTAAGTCGAGTTACATCGAGAGGAGGTGTATGCAAAACCTTGAAGAATTTGAGTCAAGAGGTCGGACAAGACGTCAATCTCACAAGTATGTGGCAACAACTCTCTGGAAGTATTTTCAAGTAGAAAGTAACATCATGAGAGGCTAGGATAAGCAATCAAGTTGAGGGTCTATGAATCCTGGAAATAAAGGCAAACAATTAAAGACTATACTCAAAATGAACGAAAGGGGATACGATGGTAAGAAGAATAGTGGTGGGAGGTTAGAGATGCCCAAAATCCTATAGGGATACACGATTACGAGTTTGCTAAATGCATATCGCTAACAAATCTCACAATAAATGAGGAATTGATTTCGAATATAGCGGTCTATGTATGGGAACAACTCATAGGTAGTTGTGACGGTTGAATAAGGAACCAAGATTTGAACCCAGAGTGGAGCATAAGGCCAGATGTATAAAGAACTCCTGAATAATAGAGGTTGAGGTAAGTCGATGCATTGCAATGTGCTTGCTTAGGATGAATATGAGAATGAGGTTGTTAACACTTAAAGAGTGCATGGGAAAGCTAAGAAAAAAACTTTCTAAGCCCATGACATAGAGATGAAAGATCAAGAAGACCAAGAAATCCAAAAAAAACCAAAAAATACAAGATTGAAATTCAAGAGAAAAAAAATCCAAGAACATCAAGTTTTAAAATTAATTTCTTCCAAGAATGTGAATTCTTGTTTCTTGAATCATTTTCTAAATAGGTTTCTTGTGTCTTGATAATATTATAATAGGAATTTAATTTTCTATCATTAGTAGAATCTTTATCCTAGTTCTAGTAGGATTCTAGTTTTCTTTATTCGTTTACTTATAGAATAGGGATTTTACTTTTCTTGTTTTTAGCTATTTCTTTTCTAGAGGAACAGTAAGGAAATGCTAAGCGTATGGGATTCAAAAACTAAAGCATGGAGAGTAATCAAAGACAAAGTCATATGTAGGCTCAAGAGGAGCTATTCAGAATTTATGAATAAAAGGGTAAGTCGAGTTACATCGAGAGGAGGTGTATGCAAAACCTTGAAGAATTTGAGTCAAGAGGTCGGACAAGACGTCAATCTCACAAGTATGTGGCAACAACTCTCTGGAAGTATTTTCAAGTAGAAAGTAACATCATGAGAGGCTAGGATAAGCAATCAAGCTGAGGGGCTATGAATCCTGGAAATAAAGGCAAACAATTAAAGACTATACTCAAAATGAACGAAAGGGGATACGATGGTAAGAAGAATAGTGGTGGGAGGTTAGAGATGCCCAAAATCCTATAGGGATACACGATTACGAGTTTGCTAAATGCATATCGCTAACAAATCTCTACTGACAATAAATGAGGAATTGATTTCGAATATAGCGGTCTATGTATGGGAACAACTCATAGGTAGTTGTGACGGTTGAATAAGGAACCAAGATTTGAACCCAGAGTGGAGCATAAGGCCAGATATATAAAGAACTCCTGAATAATAGAGGTTGAGGTAAGTCGATGCATTGCAATGTGCTTGCTTAGGATGAATATGAGAATGAGGTTGTTAACACTTAAAGAGTGCATGGGAAAGCTAAGAAAAAAACTTTCTAAGCCCATGACATAGAGATGAAAGATCAAGAAGACCAAGAAATCCAAAAAAAACCAAAAAATACAAGATTGAAATTCAAGAGAAAAAAAATCCAAGAACATCAAGTTTTAAAATTAATTTCTTCCAAGAATGAGAATTCTTGTTTCTTGAATCATTTTCTAAATAGGTTTCTTGTTTCTTGATAATATTATAATAGGAATTTAATTTTCTATCATTAGTAGAATCTTTATCCTAGTTCTAGTAGGATTCTAGTTTTCTTTATTCGTTTACTTATAGAATAGGGATTTTGCTTTTCTTGTTTTTAGCTATTTCTTTTCTAGAGTAGATAGGGAACAGTAAGGAAATGCTAAGCGTATGGGATTCAAAAACTAAAGCATGGAGAGTAATCAAAGACAAAGTCATATGTAGGGTCAAGAGCAGCTATTCAGAATTTATGAATAAAAGGGTAAGTCGAGTTACATCGAGAGGAGGTGTATGCAAAACCTTGAAGAATTTGAGTCAAGAGGTCGGACAAGACGTCAATCTCACAAGTATGTAGCAACAACTCTCTGGAAGTATTTTCAAGTAGAAAGTAACATCATGAGAGGCTAGGATAAGCAATCAAGGTGAGGGCTATGAATCCTGGAAATAAAGGCAAACAATTAAAGACTATACTCAAAATGAGCGAAAGGGGATACGATGGTAAGAAGAATAGTGGTGGGAGGTTAGAGATGCCCACAATCCTATAGGTATACACGATTACGAGTTTGCTAAATGCATATCGCTAAAAAATCTCTAGTGACAATAAAGGAGGAATTGATTTCGAATATAGCGGTCTATGTATGGGAACAAATCATAGGTAGTTGTGACGTTTGAATAAGAATCCAAGCTTTGAACCCAGTGGAGCATAAGGCCAGATATATAAAGAACTCTTGAATAATAGAGGTTGAGGTAAGTCGATTCATTGCAATGTGCTTGCTTAGGATGAATATGAGAATGAGGTTGTTAACACTTAAAGAGCGGATGGGAAAGCTAAGAAAAAAACTTTCTAAGCCATGACATAGCGATGAAAGATCAAGAAGACCAAGAAATCCAAAAAAAACCAAAAAATACAAGATTGAAATTCAAGAGAAAAACATCCAAGAACATCAAGTTTTAAAATTAATTTCTTCCAAGAATGAGAATTCTTGTTTCTTGAATCATTTTCTAAATAGGTTTCTTGTTTCTTGATAATATTATAATAGGAATTTAATTTTCTATCATTAGTAGAATCTTTATCCTAGTTCTAGTAGGATTCTAGTTTTCTTTATTCGTTTACTTATAGAATAGGGATTTTGCTTTTCTTGTTTTTAGCTATTTCTTTTCTAGAGTAGATAGGGAACAGTAAGGAAATGCTAAGCGTATGGGATTCAAAAACTAAAGCATGGAGAGTAATCAAAGACAAAGTCATATGTAGGGTCAAGAGCAGCTATTCAGAATTTATGAATAAAAGGGTAAGTCGAGTTACATCGAGAGGAGGTGTATGCAAAACCTTGAAGAATTTGAGTCAAGAGGTCGGACAAGACGTCAATCTCACAAGTATGTAGCAACAACTCTCTGGAAGTATTTTCAAGTAGAAAGTAACATCATGAGAGGCTAGGATAAGCAATCAAGGCTGAGGGCTATGAATCCTGGAAATAAAGGCAAACAATTAAAGACTATACTCAAAATGAACGAAAGGGGATACGATGGTAAGAAGAATAGTGGTGGGAGGTTAGAGATGCCCAAAATCCTATAGGGATACACGATTACGAGTTTGCTAAATGCATATCGCTAACAAATCTCTACTGACAATAAATGAGGAATTGATTTCGAATATAGCGGTCTATGTATGGGAACAACTCATAGGTAGTTGTGAAGGTTGAATGAGGAACCAAGATTTGAACCCAGAGTGGAGCATAAGGCCAGATATATAAAGAACTCCTGAATAATAGAGGTTGAGGTAAGTCGATGCATTGCAATGTGCTTGCTTAGGATGAATATGAGAATGAGGTTGTTAACACTTAAAGAGTGGATGGGAAAGCTAAGAAAAAAACTTTCTAAGCCCATGACATAGTGATGAAAGATCAAGAAGACCAAGAAATCCAAAAAAAACCAAAAAATACAAGATTGAAATTCAAGAGAAAAAAAATCCAAGAACATCAAGTTTTAAAATTAATTTCTTCCAAGAATGAGAATTCTTGTTTCTTGAATCATTTTCTAAATAGGTTTCTTGTTTCTTGATAATATTATAATAGGAATTTAATTTTCTATCATTAGTAGAATCTTTATCCTAGTTCTAGTAGGATTCTAGTTTTCTTTATTCGTTTACTTATAGAATAGGGATTTTACTTATAGAATAGGGATTTTGCTTTTCTTGTTTTTAGCTATTTCTTTTCTAGAGTAGATAGGGAACAGTAAGGAAATGCTAAACGTATGGGATTCAAAAACTAAAGCATGGAGAGTAATCAAAGACAAAGTCATATGTAGGCTCAAGAGGAGCTATTCAGAATTTATGAATAAAAGGGTAAGTCGAGTTACATCGAGAGGAGGTGTATGCAAAACCTTGAAGAATTTGAGTCAAAGAGGTCGGACAAGACGTCAATCTCACAAGTATGTGGCAACAACTCTCTGGAAGTATTTTCAAGTAGAAAGTAACATCATGAGAGGCTAGGATAAGCAATCAAGCTGAGGGGCTATGAATCCTGGAAATAAAGGCAAACAATTAAAGACTATACTCAAAATGAACGAAAGGGGATACGATGGTAAGAAGAATAGTGGTGGGAGGTTAGATATGCCCAAAATCCTATAGGGATACACGATTACGAGTTTGCTAAATGCATATCGCTAACAAATCTCTACTGACAATAAATGAGGAATTGATTTCGAATATAGCGGTCTATGGATGGGAACAACTCATAACTAGGTGTGTGGGTTGAATAAGGAACCAAGATTTGAACCCAGTGGAGCATAAGGCCAGATATATAAAGAACTCCTGAATAATAGAGGTTGAGGTAAGTCGATGCATTGCAATGTGCTTGCTTAGGATGAATATGAGAATGAGGTTGTTAACACTTAAAGAGCGGATGGGAAAGCTAAGAAAAAAACTTTCTAAGCCCATGACATAGCGATGAAAGATCAAGAAGACCAAGAAATCCAAAAAAAACCAAAAAATACAAGATTGAAATTCAAGAGAAAAAAAATCCAAGAACATCAAGTTTTAAAATTAATTTCTTCCAAGAATGAGAATTCTTGTTTCTTGAATCATTTTCTAAATAGGTTTCTTGTTTCTTGATAATATTATAATAGGAATTTAATTTTCTATCATTAGTAGAATCTTTATCCTAGTTCTAGTAGGATTCTAGTTTTCTTTATTCGTTTACTTATAGAATAGGGATTTTGCTTTTCTTGTTTTTAGCTATTTCTTTTCTAGAGTAGATAGGGAACAGTAAGGAAATGCTAAGCGTATGGGATTCAAAAACTAAAGCATGGAGAGTAATCAAAGACAAAGTCATATGTAGGGTCAAGAGCAGCTATTCAGAATTTATGAATAAAAGGGTAAGTCGAGTTACATCGAGAGGAGGTGTATGCAAAACCTTGAAGAATTTGAGTCAAGAGGTCGGACAAGACGTCAATCTCACAAGTATGTAGCAACAACTCTCTGGAAGTATTTTCAAGTAGAAAGTAACATCATGAGAGGCTAGGATAAGCAATCAAGCTGAGGGGCTATGAATCCTGGAAATAAAGGCAAACAATTAAAGACTATACTCAAAATGAACGAAAGGGGATACGATGGTAAGAAGAATAGTGGTGGGAGGTTAGATATGCCCAAAATCATGTAGGGATACATGATTACGAGTTTGCTAAATGCATATCGCTAACAAATCTCTACTGACAATAAATGAGGAATTGATTTCGAATATAGCGGTCTATGTATGGGAACAACTCATAGGTAGTTGTGACGGTTGAATAAGGAACCAAGATTTGAACCCAGAGTGGAGCATAAGGCCAGATATATAAAGAACTCCTGAATAATAGAGGTTGAGGTAAGTCGATGCATTGCAATGTGCTTGCTTAGGATGAATATGAGAATGAGGTTGTTAACACTTAAAGAGCGGATGGGAAAGCTAAGAAAAAAACTTTCTAAGCCCATGACATAGCGATGAAAGATCAAGAAGACCAAGAAATCCAAAAAAAACCAAAAAATACAAGATTGAAATTCAAGAGAAAAAAAATCCAAGAACATCAAGTTTTAAAATTAATTTCTTCCAAGAATGAGAATTCTTGTTTCTTGAATCATTTTCTAAATAGGTTTCTTGTTTCTTGATAATATTATAATAGGAATTTAATTTTCTATCATTAGTAGAATCTTTATCCTAGTTCTAGTAGGATTCTAGTTTTCTTTATTCGTTTACTTATAGAATAGGGATTTTGCTTTTCTTGTTTTTAGCTATTTCTTTTCTAGAGTAGATAGGGAACAGTAAGGAAATGCTAAGCGTATGGGATTCAAAAACTAAAGCATGGAGAGTAATCAAAGACAAAGTCATATGTAGGGTCAAGAGCAGCTATTCAGAATTTATGAATAAAAGGGTAAGTCGAGTTACATCGAGAGGAGGTGTATGCAAAACCTTGAAGAATTTGAGTCAAGAGGTCGGACAAGACGTCAATCTCACAAGTATGTAGCAACAACTCTCTGGAAGTATTTTCAAGTAGAAAGTAACATCATGAGAGGCTAGGATAAGCAATCAAGCTGAGGGGCTATGAATCCTGGAAATAAAGGCAAACAATTAAAGACTATACTCAAAATGAGCGAAAGGGGATACGATGGTAAGAAGAATAGTGGTGGGAGGTTAGAGATGCCCAAAATCCTATAGGGATACACGATTACGAGTTTGCTAAATGCATATCACTAACAAATCTCTACTGACAATAAATGAGGAATTGATTTCGAATATAGCGGTCTATGTATGGGAACAACTCATAGGTAGTTGTGACGGTTGAATAAGGAACCAAGATTTGAACCCAGAGTGGAGAATAAGGCCAGATATATAAAGAACTCCTGAATAATAGAGGTTGAGGTAAGTCGATGCATTGCAATGTGCTTGCTTAGGATGAATATGAGAATGAGGTTGTTAACACTTAAAGAGCGTATGGGAAAGCTAAGAAACAAACTTTCTAAGCCCATGACATAGCGATGAAAGATCAAGAAGACCAAGAAATCCAAAAAAAACCAAAAAATACAAGATTGAAATTCAAGAGAAAAAAAATCCAAGAACATCAAGTTTTAAAATAAATTTCTTCCAAGAATGAGAATTCTTGTTTCTTGAATCATTTTCTAAATATGTTTCTTGTTTCTTGATAATATTATAATTGGAATTTAATTTTCTATCATTAGTATAATCTTTATCCTAGTTCTAGTAGGATTCTAGTTTTCTTTATTCGTTTACTTATAGAATAGGGATTTTGCTTTTCTTGTTTTTAGCTATTTCTTTTCTAGAGTAGATAGGGAACGGTAAGGAAATGCTAAACGTATGGGATTCAAAAACTAAAGCATGGAGAGTAATCAAAGACAAAGTCATATGTAGGCTCAAGAGGAGCTATTCAGAATTTATGAATAAAAGGGTAAGTCGAGTTACATCGAGAGGAGGTGTATGCAAAACCTTGAAGAATTTGAGTCAAGAGGTCGGACAAGACGTCAATCTCACAAGTATGTGGCAACAACTCTCTGGAAGTATTTTCAAGTAGAAAGTAACATCATGAGAGGCTAGGATAAGCAATCAAGCTGAGGGGCTATGAATCCTGGAAATAAAGGAAAACAATTAAAGACTATACTCAAAATGAACGAAAGGGGATACGATGGTAAGAAGAATAGTGGTGGGAGGTTAGAGATGCCCAAAATCATATAGGGATACACGATTACGAGTTTGCTAAATGCATATCGCTAACAAATCTCTACTGACAATAAATGAGGAATTGATTTCGAATATAGCGGTCTATGGATGGGAACAACTCATAGGTAGTTGTGACGGTTGAATAAGGAACCAAGATTTGAACCCAGAGTGGAGCATAAGGCCAGATATATAAAGAACTCCTGAATAATAGAGGTTGAGGTAAGTCGATGCATTGCAATGTGCTTGCTTAGGATGAATATGAGAATGAGGTTGTTAACACTTAAAGAGCGGATGGGAAAGGTAAGAAAAAAACTTTCTAAGCCCATGCCATAGCGATGAAAGATCAAGAAGACCAAGAAATCCAAAAAAAACCAAAAAATACAAGATTGAAATTCAAGAGAAAAAAAATCCAAGAACCTCAAATTTTAGAATTAATTTCTTCCAAGAATAACAATTCTTGTTTATTGAATCATTTTCTAAATAGGTTTCTTGATAATATTAAAATAGGAATTTAATTTTCTATCATTAGTAGAATCTTTATCCTAGTTCTAGTAGGATTCTAGTTTTCTTTATTCGTTTACTTATAGAATAGGGATTTTTCTTTTCTTGTTTTTAGCTATTTCTTTTCTAGAGTAGATAGGGAACGGTAAGGAAATGCTAAACGTATGGGATTCAAAAACTAAAGCATGGAGAGTAATCAAAGACAAAGTCATATGTAGGCTCAAGAGGAGCTATTCAGAATTTATGAATAAAAGGGTAAGTCGAGTTACATCGAGAGGAGGTGTATGCAAAACCTTGAAGAATTTGAGTCAAGAGGTCGGACAAGACGTCAATCTCACAAGTATGTGGCAACAACTCTCTGGAAGTATTTTCAAGTAGAAAGTAACATCATGAGAGGCTAGGATAAGCAATCAAGCTGAGGGGCTATGAATCCTGGAAATAAAGGCAAACAATTAAAGACTATACTCAAAATGAACGAAAGGGGATACGATGGTAAGAAGAATAGTGGTGGGAGGTTAGAGATGCCCAAAATCCTATAGGGATACACGATTACGAGTTTGCTAAATGTATATCGCTAACAAATCTGTACTGACAATAAATGAGGAATTGATTTCGAATATAGCGGTCTATGTATGGGACCAACTCATAGGTAGTTGTGACGGTTGAATAAGGAACCAAGATTTGAACCCAGAGTGGAGCATAAGGCCAGATATATAAAGAACTCCTGAATAATAGAGGTTGAGGTAAGTTGATGCATTGCAATGTGCATGCTTAGGATGAATATGAGAATGAGGTTGTTAACACTTATAGAGCGGATGGGAGCGCTAAGAAAAAAACTTTCTAAGCCCATGACATAGTGATGAAAGATCAAGAAGACCAAGAAATCCAAAAAAAACCAAAAAATACAAGATTGAAATTCAAGAGAAAAAAAATCCAAGAACATCAAGTTTTAAAATTAATTTCTTCCAAGAATGAGAATTCTTGTTTCTTGAATCATTTTCTAAATAGGTTTCTTGTTTCTTGATAATATTTTAATAGGAATTTAATTTTCTATCATTAGTAGAATCTTTATCCTAGTTCTAGTAGGATTCTAGTTTTCTTTATTCGTTTACTTATAGAATAGGGATTTTGCTTTTCTTGTTTTTAGCTATTTCTTTTCTAGAGTAGATAGGGAACAGTAAGGAAATGCTAAGCGTATGGGATTCAAAAACTAAAGCATGGAGAGTAATCAAAGACAAAGTCATATGTAGGGTCAAGAGCAGCTATTCAGAATTTATGAATAAAAGGGTAAGTCGAGTTACATCGAGAGGAGGTGTATGCAAAACCTTGAAGAATTTGAGTCAAGAGGTCGGACAAGACGTCAATCTCACAAGTATGTGGCAACAACTCTCTGGAAGTATTTTCAAGGAGAAAGTAACATCATGAGAGGCTAGGATAAGCAATCAAGCTGAGGGGCTATGAATCCTGGAAATAAAGGCAAACAATTAAAGACTATACTCAAAATGAACGAAAGGGGATACGATGGTAAGAAGAATAGTGGTGGGAGGTTAGAGATGCCCAAAATCCTATAGGGATACACGATTACGAGTTTGCTAAATGCATATCGCTAACAAATCTCTACTGACAATAAATGAGGAATTGATTTCGAATATAGCGGTCTATGTATGGGAACAACTCATAGGTAGTTGTGACGGTTGAATAAGGAACCAAGATTTGAACCCAGAGTGGAGCATAAGGCCGAATATATAAAGAACTCCTGAATAATAGAGGTTGAGGTAAGTCGATGCATTGCAATGTGCATGCTTAGGATGAATATGAGAATGAGGTTGTTAACACTTAAAGAGCGGATGGGAAAGCTAAGAAAAAAACTTTCTAAGCCCATGACATAGTGATGAAAGATCAAGAAGACCAAGAAATCCAAAAAAAACCAAAAAATACAAGATTGAAATTCAAGAGAAAAAAAATCCAAGAACCTCAAGTTTTAAAATTAATTTCTTCCAAGAATGAGAATTCTTGTTTATTGAATCATTTTCTAAATAGGTTTCTTGTTTCTTGATAATATTATAATAGGAATTTAATTTTCTATCATTAGTAGAATCTTTATCCTAGTTCTAGTAGGATTCTAGTTTTCTTTATTCGTTTACTTATAGAATAGGGATTTTGCTTTTCTTGTTTTTAGCTATTTCTTTTCTAGAGTAGATAGGGAACGGTAAGGAAATGCTAAACGTATGGGATTCAAAAACTAAAGCATGGAGAGTAATCAAAGACAAAGTCATATGTAGGGTCAAGAGGAGCTATTCAGAATTTATGAATAAAAGGGTAAGTCGAGTTACATCGAGAGGAGGTGTATGCAAAACCTTGAAGAATTTGAGTCAAGAGGTCGGACAAGACGTCAATCTCACAAGTATGTGGCAACAACTCTCTGGAAGTATTTTCAAGTAGAAAGTAACATCATGAGAGGCTAGGATAAGCAATCAAGGCTGAGGGCTATGAATCCTGGAAATAAAGGCAAACAATTAAAGACTATACTCAAAATGAACGAAAGGGGATACGATGGTAAGAAGAATAGTGGTGGGAGGATAGAGATTCCCAAAATCCTATAGGGATACACGATTACGAGTTTGCTAAATGCATATCGCTAACAAATCTCTACTGACAATAAATGAGGAATTGATTTAGAATATAGCGGTCTATGTATGGGAACAACTCATAGGTAGTTGTGACGCTTGAATAAGTAACCAAGATTTGTAGCCAATGTGGAGCATAAGGCCAGATATATAAAGAACTCCTGAATAATAGAGGTTGAGGTAAGTCGATGCATTGCAATGTGCATGCTTAGGATGAATATGAGAATGAGGTTGTTAACACTTAAAGAGCGGATGGGAAAGCTAAGAAAAAAACTTTCTAAGCCCATGAGATAGTGATGAAAGATCAAGAAGACCAAGAAATCCCAAAAAACCAAAAAATACAAGATTGAAATTCAAGAGAAAAAAAATCCAAGAACCTCAAGTTTTAAAATTAATTTCTTCCAAGAATGAGAATTCTTGTTTATTGAATCATTTTCTAAATAGGTTTCTTGTTTCTTGATAATATTATAATAGGAATTTAATTTTCTATCATTAGTAGAATCTTTATCCTAGTTCTAGTAGGATTCTAGTTTTCTTTATTCGTTTACTTATAGAATAGGGATTTTACTTATAGAATAGGGATTTTGCTTTTCTTGTTTTTAGCTATTTCATTTCTAGAGTACATAGGGAACAGTAAGGAAATGCTAAGCGTATGGGATTCAAAAACTAAAGCATGGAGAGTAATCAAAGACAAAGTCATATGTAGGGTCAAGAGCAGCTATTCAGAATTTATGAATAAAAGGGTAAGTCGAGTTACATCGAGAGGAGGTGTATGCAAAACCTTGAAGAATTTGAGTCAAGAGGGCGAACAAGCCGTCAATCTCACAAGTATGTGGCAACAACTCTCTGGAAGTCTTTTCAAGTAGAAAGTAACATCATGAGAGGCTAGGATAAGCAATCAAGGTGAGGGCTATGAATCCTGGAAATAAAGGCAAACAATTAAAGACTATACTCAAAATGAGCGAAAGGGGATACGATGGTAAGAAGAATAGTGGTGGGAGGTTAGAGATGCCCAAAATCCTATAGGGATACACGATTACGAGTTTGCTAAATGCATATCGCTAACAAATCTCTCTTGACAATAAATGAGGAATTGATTTGAATATAGCGGTCTATGTATGGGAACAACTCATAGGTAGTTGTGACGGTTGAATAAGGAACCAAGATTTGAACCCAGTGGAGCATAAGGCCGGATATATAAAGAACTCTGAATAATAGAGGTTGAGGTAAGTCGATGCATTGCAATGTGCTTGCTTAGGATGAATATGAGAATGAGGTTGGTAACACTTAAAGAGCGTATGGGAAAGCTAAGAAACAAACTTTCTAAGCCCATGACATAGCGAAGAAAGAAGAAGACCAAGAAATCCAAAAAAACCAAAAATACAAGATTGAAATTCAAGAGAAAAAAAACAAAGAACCTCAAGTTTTAAAATTAATTTATTCCAAGAATGAGAATTCTTGTTTCTTGAATCATTTTCTAAATAGGTTTCTTGTTTCTTGATAATATTATAATAGGAATTTAATTTACTATCATTAGTAGAATCTTTATCCTAGTTCTAGTAGGATTCTAGTTTTCTTTATTCGTTTACTTATAGAATAGGGATTTTACTTATAGAATAGGGATTTTGCTTTTCTTGTTTTTAGCTATTTCTTTTCTAGAGTAGATAGGGAACAGTAAGGAAATGCTAAGCGTATGGGATTCAAAAACTAAAGCATGGAGAGTAATCAAAGACAAAGTCATATGTAGGGTCAAGAGCAGCTATTCAGAATTTATGAATAAAAGGGTAAGTCGAGTTACATCGAGAGGAGGTGTATGCAAAACCTTGAAGAATTTGAGTCAAGAGGTCGGACAAGACGTCAATCTCACAAGTATGTGGCAACAACTCTCTGGAAGTATTTTCAAGTAGAAAGTAACATCATGAGAGGCTAGGATAAGCAATCAAGCTGAGGGGCTATGAATCCTGGAAATAAAGGCAAACAATTAAAGACTATACTCAAAATGAACGAAAGGGGATACGATGGTAAGAAGAATAGTGGTGGGAGGTTAGATATGCCCAAAATCCTATAGGGATACACGATTACGAGTTTGCTAAATGCATATCGCTAACAAATCTCTACTGACAATAAATGAGGAATTGATTTCGAATATAGCGGTCTATGTATGGGAACAACTCATAGGTAGTTGTGACGGTTGAATAAGGAACCAAGATTTGAACCCAGAGTGGAGCATAAGGCCAGATATATAAAGAACTCCTGAATAATAGAGGTTGAGGTAAGTCGATGCATTGCAATGTGCTTGCTTAGGATGAATATGAGAATGAGGTTGTTAACACTTAAAGAGCGGATGGGAAAGCTAAGAAAAAAACTTTCTAAGCCCATGACATAGCGATGAAAGATCAAGAAGACCAAGAAATCCAAAAAAAACCAAAAAATACAAGATTGAAATTCAAGAGAAAAAAAATCCAAGAACCTCAAGTTTTAAAATTAATTTCTTCCAAGAATGAGAATTCTTGTTTATTGAATCATTTTCTAAATAGGTTTCTTGTTTCTTGATAATATTATAATAGGAATTTAATTTTCTATCATTAGTAGAATCTTTATCCTAGTTCTAGTAGGATTCTAGTTTTCTTTATTCGTTTACTTATAGAATAGGGATTTTGCTTTTCTTGTTTTTAGCTATTTCTTTTCTAGAGTAGATAGGGAACAGTAAGGAAATGCTAAGCGTATGGGATTCAAAAACTAAAGCATGGAGAGTAATCAAAGACAAAGTCATATGTAGGCTCAAGAGGAGCTATTCAGAATTTATGAATAAAAGGGTAAGTCGAGTTACATCGAGAGGAGGTGTATGCAAAACCTTGAAGAATTTGAGTCAAGAGGTCGGACAAGACGTCAATCTCACAAGTATGTGGCAACAACTCTCTGGAAGTATTTTCAAGTAGAAAGTAACATCATGAGAGGCTAGGATAAGCAATCAAGCTGAGAGGCAATGAATCCTGGAAATAAAGGCACACACTAAAAGTCTCTACTCAAAATGACCGAAAGGGGATACGATGGTAAGAAGAATAGTGGTGGGAGGTGAGAGATGCCCAAAATCCTATAGGGATACACGATTAGGAGTTTGCTGAACGTATATCGCTAACAAATCTCTACTGACAATAAATGAGGAATTGATTTCTAATATAGCGGTCTATGTGTGGGAACAACTCATAGGTAGTTGTGACGGTTGAATAAGGAACCAAGATTTGAACCCAGAGTGGAGCATAAGGCTATATATATAAAGAACTCCTGAATAGTAAAGGTTGAGGTAAGTCTATGCATTGCAATGTGCTTGCTTTGGATGAATATGAGAATGAGGTTGTTAACACTTAAAGAGCGGATGGGAAAGCTAAGAAAAAAACTTTCTAAGCCCATGACATAGCGATGAAAGATCAAGAAGACCAAGAAATCAAAAAAAACACCAAAAAATACAAGATTGAAATTCAAGAGAAAAAAAATCCAAGAACATCAAGTTTTAAAATTAATATATTCCAAGAATGAGAATTCTTGTTTCTTGAATCATTTTCTAAATAGGTTTCTTGTTTCTTGATAATATTATAATAGTAATTTAATTTTCTATCATTAGTAGAATCTTTATCCTAGTTCTAGTAGGATTCTAGTTTTCTTTATTCGTTTACTTATAGAATAGGGATTTTGCTTTTCTTGTTTTTAGCTATTTCTTTTCTAGAGTAGATAGGGAACAGTAAGGAAATGCTAAACGTATGGGATTCAAAAACTAAAGCATGGAGAGTAATCAAAGACAAAGTCATATGTAGGGTCAAGAGCAGCTATTCAGAATTTATGAATAAAAGGGTAAGTCGAGTTACATCGAGAGGAGGTGTATGCAAAACCTTGAAGAATTTGAGTCAAGAGGTCGGACAAGCCGTCAATCTCACAAGTATGTGGCAACAACTCTCTGGAAGTATTTTCAAGTAGAAAGTAACATCATGAGAGGCTAGGATAAGCAATCAAGGTGAGGGCTATGAATCCTGGAAATAAAGGCAAACAATTAAAGACTATACTCAAAATGAGCGAAAGGGGATACAGATGGTAAGAAGAATAGTCGTGGGAGGTTAGAGATGCCCAAAATCCTATAGGGATACACGATTACGAGTTTGCTAAATGCATATCGCTAACAAATCTCTATTGACAATAAATGAGGAATTGATTTCGAATATAGCGGTCTATGTATGGGAACAACTCATAGGTAGTTGTGACGGTTGAATAAGGAACCAAGATTTGAACCCAGAGTGGAGCATAAGGCCAGATATATAAAGAACTCCTGAATAATAGAGGTTGAGGTAAGTCGATGCATTGCAATGTGCTTGCTTAGGATGAATATGAGAATGAGGTTGTTAACACTTAAAGAGCGGATGGGAAAGCTAAGAAAAAAACTTTCTAAGACCATGACATAGCGATGAAAGATCAAGAAGACCAAGAAATCCAAAAAAACCAAAAAATACAAGATTGAAATTCAAGAGAAAAAAAATCCAAGAACCTCAAATTTTAATATTAATTTCTTCCAAGAATGAGAATTCTTGTTTCTTGAATCATTTTCTAAATAGGTTTCTTGTTTCTTGATAATATTATAATAGGAATTTAATTTTCTATCATTAGTAGAATCTTTATCCTAGTTCTAGTAGGATTCTAGTTTTCTTTATTCGTTTACTTATAGAATAGGGATTTTGCTTTTCTTGTTTTTAGCTATTTCTTTTCTAGAGTAGATAGGGAACAGTAAGGAAATGCAAAGCGTATGGGATTCAAAAACTAAAGCATGGAGAGTAATCAAAGACAAAGTCATATGTAGGGTCAAGAGCAGCTATTCAGAATTTATGAATAAAAGGGTAAGTCGAGTTACACGAGAGGAGGTGTATGCAAAACCTTGAAGAATTTGAGTCAAGAGGTCGGACAAGACGTCAATCTCACAAGTATGTAGCAACAACTCTCTGGAAGTATTTTCAAGTAGAAAGTAACATCATGAGAGGCTAGGATAAGCAATCAAGCTGAGGGGCTATGAATCCTGGAAATAAAGGCAAACAATTAAAGACTATACTCAAAAAGAACGAAAGGGGATACGATGGTAAGAAGAATAGTGGTGGGAGGTTAGAGATGCCCAAAATCCTATAGGGATACACGATTACGAGTTTGCTAAATGCATATCACTAACAAATCTCACAATAAATGAGTAATTGATTTCGAATATAGCGGTCAATGTATGGGAACAACTCATAGGGAGTTGTGACGGTTGAATAAGGAACCAAGATTTGAACCCAGTGGAGCATAAGGCCAGATATATAAAGAACTCCTGAATAATAGAGGTTGAGGTAAGTCGATGCATTGCAATGTGCATGCTTAGGATGAATATGAGAATGAGGTTGTTAACACTTAAAGAGCGGATGGGAAAGCTAAGAAAAAAACTTTCTAAGCCCATGACATAGTGATGAAAGATCAAGAAGACCAAGAAATCCAAAAAAACCAAAAAATACAAGATTGAAATTCAAGAGAAAAAAAATCCAAGAACCTCAAGTTTTAAAATTAATTTCTTCCAAGAATGAGAATTCTTGTTTCTTGAATCATTTTATAAATAGGTTTCTTGTTTCTTGATAATATTATAATAGGAATTTAATTTTCTATCATTAGTAGAATCTTTATCCTAGTTCTAGTAGGATTCTAGTTTTCTTTATTCGTTTACTTATAGAATAGGGATTTTGCTTTTCTTGTTTTTAGCTATTTCTTTTCTAGAGTAGATAGGGAACGGTAAGGAAATGCTAAACGTATGGGATTCAAAAACTAAAGCATGGAGAGTAATCAAAGACAAAGTCATATGTAGGCTCAAGAGGAGCTATTCAGAATTTATGAATAAAAGGGTAAGTCGAGTTACATCGAGAGGAGGTGTATGCAAAACCTTGAAGAATTTGAGTTAAGAGGTCGGAAAAGACGTCAATCTCACAAGTATGTGGCAACAACTCTCTGGAAGTATTTTCAAGTAGAAAGTAACATCATGAGAGGCTAGGATAAGCAATCAAGCTGAGGGGCTATGAATCCTGGAAATAAAGGCAAACAATTAAAGACTATACTCAAAATGAACGAAAGGGGATACGATGGTAAGAAGAATAGTGGTGGGAGGTTAGAGATGCCCAAAATCCTATAGGGATACACGATTACGAGTTTGCTAAATGTATATCGCTAACAAATCTGTACTGACAATAAAGGAGGAATTGATTTCGAATATAGCGGTCTATGTATGGGACCAACTCATAGGTAGTTGTGACGGTTGAATAAGGAACCAAGATTTGAACCCAGAGTGGAGCATAAGGCCAGATATATAAAGAACTCCTGAATAATAGAGGTTGAGGTAAGTCGATGCATTGCAATGTGCATGCTTAGGATGAATATGAGAATGAGGTTGTTAACACTTATAGAGCGGATGGGAACGCTAAGAAAAAAACTTTCTAAGACCATGACATAGCGATGAAAGATCAAGAAGACCAAGAAATCCAAAAAAACCAAAAAATACAAGATTGAAATTCAAGAGAAAAAAAATCCAAGAACCTCAAATTTTAATATTAATTTCTTCCAAGAATGAGAATTCTTGTTTCTTGAATCATTTTCTAAATAGGTTTCTTGTTTCTTGATAATATTATAATAGGAATTTAATTTTCTATCATTAGTAGAATCTTTATCCTAGTTCTAGTAGGATTCTAGTTTTCTTTATTCGTTTACTTATAGAATAGGGATTTTGCTTTTCTTGTTTTTAGCTATTTCTTTTCTAGAGTAGATAGGGAACAGTAAGGAAATGCTAAGCGTATGGGATTCAAAAACTAAAGCATGGAGAGTAATCAAAGACAAAGTCATATGTAGGGTCAAGAGCAGCTATTCAGAATTTATGAATAAAAGGGTAAGTCGAGTTACATCGAGAGGAGGTGTATGCAAAACCTTGAAGAATTTGAGTCAAGAGGTCGGACAAGACGTCAATCTCACAAGTATGTAGCAACAACTCTCTGGAAGTATTTTAAAGTAGAAAGTAACATCATGAGAGGCTAGGATAAGCAATCAAGCTGAGGGGCTATGAATCCTGGAAATAAAGGCAAACAATTAAAGACTATACTCAAAATGAACGAAAGGGGATACGATGGTAAGAAGAATAGTGGTGGGAGGTTAGAGATGCCCAAAATCCTATAGGGATACACGATTACGAGTTTGCTAAATGCATATCGCTAACAAATCTCTACTGACAATAAAGGGGGAATTGATTTTGAATATAGCGGTCTATGTATGGGAACAACTCATAGGTAGTTGTGACGGTTGAATAAGGAACCAAGATTTGAACCCAGAGTGGAGCTTAAGGCCAGATATATAAAGAACTCCTGAATAATAGAGGTTGAGGTAAGTCGATGCATTGCAATGTGCATGCTTAGGATGAATATGAGAATGAGGTTGTTAACACTTAAAGAGTGGATGGGAAAGCTAAGAAAAAAACTTTCTAAGCCCATGACATAGTGATGAAAGATCAAGAAGACCAAGAAATCCAAAAAAACCAAAAAATACAAGATTGAAATTCAAGAGAAAAAAAATCCAAGAACCTCAAGTTTTAAAATTAATTTCTTCCAAGAATGAGAATTCTTGTTTCTTGAATCATTTTCTAAATAGGTTTCTTGTTTCTTGATAATATTATAATAGGAATTTAATTTTCTATCATTAGTAGAATCTTTATCCTAGTTCTAGTAGGATTCTAGTTTTCTTTATTCGTTTACTTATAGAATAGGGATTTTGCTTTTCTTGTTTTTAGCTATTTCTTTTCTAGAGTAGATAGGGAACAGTAAGGAAATGCTAAGCGTATGGGATTCAAAAACTAAAGCATGGAGAGTAATCAAAGACAAAGTCATATGTAGGGTCAAGAGCAGCTATTCAGAATTTATGAATAAAAGGGTAAGTCGAGTTACATCGAGAGGAGGTGTATGCAAAACCTTGAAGAATTTGAGTCAAGAGGTCGGACAAGACGTCAATCTCACAAGTATGTGGCAACAACTCTCTGGAAGTATTTTCAAGTAGAAAGTAACATCATGAGAGGCTAGGATAAGCAATCAAGCTGAGGGGCTATGAATCCTGGAAATAAAGGCAAACAATTAAAGACTATACTCAAAATGAACGAAAGGGGATACGATGGTAAGAAGAATAGTGGTGGGAGGTTAGAGATGCCCAAAATCCTATAGGGATACACGATTACGAGTTTGCTAAATGCATATCGCTAACAAATCTCAACTGACAATAAATGAGGAATTGATTTCCAATATAGCGGTCTATGTATGGGAACAACTCATAGGGAGTTGTGACGGTTGAATAAGGAACCAAGATTTGAACCCAGAGTGGAGCATAAGGCCAGATATATAAAGAACTCCTGAATAGTAGAGGTTGAGGTAAGTCGATGCATTGCAATGTGCATGCTTAGGATGAATATGAGAATGAGGTTGTTAACACTTAAAGAGCGTATGGGAAAGATAAGAAACAAACTTTCTAAGCCCATGACATAGCGATGAAAGATCAAGAAGACCAAGAAATCCAAAAAAAACCAAAAAATACAAGATTGAAATTCAAGAGAAAAAAAACAAAGAACCTCAAGTTTTAAAATTAATTTATTCCAAGAATGAGAATTCTTGTTTCTTGAATCATTTTCTAAATAGGTTTCTTGTTTCTTGATAATATTATAATAGGAATTTAATTTACTATCATTAGTAGAATCTTTATCCTAGTTCTAGTAGGATTCTAGTTTTCTTTATTCGTTTACTTATAGAATAGGGATTTTGCTTTTCTTGTTTTTAGCTATTTCTTTTCTAGAGTAGATAGGGAACGGTAAGGAAATTCTAAACGTATGGGATTCAAAAACTAAAGCATGGAGAGTAATCAAAGACAAAGTCATATGTAGGGTCAAGAGCAGCTATTCAGAATTTATGAATAAAAGGGTAAGTCGAGTTACATCGAGAGGAGGTGTATGCAAAACCTTGAAGAATTTGAGTCAAGAGGTCGGACAAGACGTCAATCTCACAAGTATGTAGCAACAACTCTCTGGAAGTATTTTCAAGTAGAAAGTAACATCATGAGAGGCTAGGATAAGCAATCAAGCTGAGGGGCTATGAATCCTGGAAATAAAGGCAAACAATTAAAGACTATACTCAAAATGAACGAAAGGGGATACGATGGTAAGAAGAATAGTGGTGGGAGGTTAGAGATGCCCAAAATCCTATAGGGATACACGATTACGAGTTTGCTAAATGCATATCGCTAACAAATCTCTACTGACAATAAAGGAGGAATTGATTTCGAATATAGTGGTCTATGTATGGGAACAACTCATAGGTAGTTGCGATGGTTGAATAAGGAACCAAGATTTGAACCCAGAGTGGAGCATAAGGCCAGATATATAAAGAACTCCTGAATAATTGAAGTTGAGGTAAGTCTATGCATTGCAATGTGCATGCTTAGGATGATTATGAGAATGAGGTTGTTAACACTTAAATAGCGGATGGGAAAGCTAAGAAAAAAACTTTCTAAGCCCATGACATAGTGATGAAAGATCAAGAAGACCAAGAAATCCAAAAAAAAACCAAAAAATACAAGATTGAAATTCAAGAGAAAAAAAATCCAAGAACCTCAAGTTTTAAAATTAATTTCTTCCAAGAATGAGAATTCTTGTTTCTTGAATCATTTTCTAAATAGGTTTCTTGTTTCTTGATAATATTATAATAGGAATTTAATTTTCTATCATTAGTAGAATCTTTATCCTAGTTCTAGTAGGATTCTAGTTTTCTTTATTCGTTTACTTATAGAATAGGGATTTTGCTTTTCTTGTTTTTAGCTATTTCTTTTCTAGAGTAGATAGGGAACGGTAAGGAAATGCTAAACGTATTGGATTCAAAAACTAAAGCACGGAGAGTAATCAAAGACAAAGTCATATGTAGGCTCAAGAGGAGCTATTCAGAATTTATGAATATAAGGGTAAGTCGAGTTACATCGAGAGGAGGTGTATGCAAAACCATGAAGAATTTGAGTCAAGAGGTCGGACAAGACGTCAATCTCACAATTATGTGGCAACAACTCTCTGGAAGTATTTTCAAGTAGAAAGTAACATCATGAGAGGCAGGGATAAGCAATCAAGCTTAGGGGCTATGAATCCTGGAAATAAAGGCAGATAATTAAAGACTATACTCAAAATGAACGAAAGGGGATACGATGGTAAGAAGAATAGTGGTGGGAGGTTAGAGATGCCCAAAATCCTATAGGGATACACGATTACGAGTTTGCTAAATGTATATCGCTAACAAATCTGTACTGACAATAAAGGAGGAATTGATTTCGAATATAGCGGTCTATGTATGGGACCAACTCATAGGTAGTTGTGACGGTTGAATAAGGAACCAAGATTTGAACCCAGAGTGGAGCATAAGGCCAGATATATAAAGAACTCCTGAATAATAGAGGTTGAGGTAAGTCGATGCATTGCAATGTGCATGCTTAGGATGAATATGAGAATGAGGTTGTTAACACTTAAAGAGCGGATGGGAAAGCTAAGAAAAAAACTTTCTAAGCCCATGAGATAGTGATGAAAGATCAAGAAGACCAAGAAATCCCAAAAAACCAAAAAATACAAGATTGAAATTCAAGAGAAAAAAAATCCAAGAACCTCAAGTTTTAAAATTAATTTCTTCCAAGAATGAGAATTCTTGTTTATTGAATCATTTTCTAAATAGGTTTCTTGTTTCTTGATAATATTATAATAGGAATTTAATTTTCTATCATTAGTAGAATCTTTATCCTAGTTCTAGTAGGATTCTAGTTTTCTTTATTCGTTTACTTATAGAATAGGGATTTTGCTTTTCTTGTTTTTAGCTATTTCTTTTCTAGAGTAGATAGGGAACAGTAAGGAAATGCTAAACGTATGGGATTCAAAAACTAAAGCATGGAGAGTAATCAAAGACAAAGTCATATGTAGGCTCAAGAGGAGCTATTCAGAATTTATGAATAAAAGACTAAGTCGAGTTACATCGAGAGGAGGTGTATGCAAAACCTTGAAGAATTTGAGTCAAGAGGTAGGACAAGGCGTCGATCTGAGAAGTATGTGGCAACAACTCTCTGGAAGTATTTTCAAGTAGAAAGTAACATCATGAGAGGCTAGGATAAGCAATCAAGCTGAGGGGCTATGAATCCTGGAAATAAAGGCAAACAATTAAAGACTATACTCAAAATGAGCGAAAGGGGATACGATGGTAAGAAGAATAGTGGTGGGAGGATAGAGATGCCCAAAATCCTATAGGGATACACGATTCCGAGTTTGCTAAATGCATATCACTAACAAATCTCTACTGACAATAAAGGAGGAATTGATTTCGAATATAGCGGTCTATGTATGGGAACAACTCATAGGTAGTTGTGACGGTTGAATAAGGAACCAAGATTTGAACCCAGTGGAGCATAAGGCCGATATATAAAGAACTCCTGAATAATAGAGGTTGAGGTAAGTCGATGCATTGCAATGTGCTTGCTTAGGATGAAT